>CAUYQG010150988.1:0-56999 GCA_963574415.1 Tarsius wallacei | reverse complement strand
TGGGTGGTGGCTCAAGCCTGTCACCCCAGCATTTTGGAAAGCCGAGGTGAGGGAATTGCCTGAGCCCACGGGTTCCAGAACAGCCTGGGCAACTTGGTGAGACTTCATCTCTACAATAAATCAAAAAATTAGCTGGGTGTGGTAGTGTGCACCTGTAGTTCCAGCTACTTGGAAGGCTGAGGTGGAAGGATCACCTGAGCCCAGCAGGTCAATGCTGGAGTGGCTGTGAGTATGCTACTGCACTCCAGCCTGGGTGACAGAGTGAGACTCCAACTCAAAAAAAAAAATGTTCTCCTTCTTAATTTCATAAAAGCAAGTCATAGAACAGAAAGGCTCATCAATTGTTGGGGGCTCACTTTGTATTGTTCAACATTATTACTTGGTCTTCATGGGTTACTCAAGAATATTTCTTCTTTTCTCTTTAATTATGTGGGATTTTTTTCTTTTTCTGGAGGGAGGACTAATCAGTGATATATCCTGTGTCTGACTACTGGATTCAAACCCACCCCCTTCCCATCTTGGTTGCTCTCCAGTCACCTCCCACAGCCCTTCCCTCTCCCCACCCCCACCACAGCCGTCACAGCTGGGTTCCTAGCCTCCAACCATCACCTGCTGCGAATGGATCCACCCCTCCAGCTTCCACTGTCTCCATTAATTAACCTGACCCAGCGTCTGGGCTGCATCCCCGTCTCTCTCACCCCACAGCCTGGCTGTGATGTCTTCTGTTTGCCCCCTTGGCAGCCCCTCTCCTCTTGTTGCCCAGCTCTGGGCTTCAGGAGGCTGACACATGTTGGGAAGGGACTTTGTTAATGGCTCCCTTCCCTCCTGGTTGGGAGGAGAGTGGGGGTAGGACACCAGTTCCTTGGGCTCACTCTGCCCCTATTCACATAGGCCTCTTGGCTTCAGGTTTTAGTTAAAATTCCCTCCTCTGGTCCCTGCAGGTCGGTCGCTGCACTCACCTCTGTACAGGATTCCTTTATTAAATCCTCCTCAAACTACCCAACTCGAGAGTGCCATCTGTCTCCTCCTGGGCCCCAACCACTGACACACAGCTCTGACACACCTCACATTGCCAGTGGCCTTCTAAAAGATAAATCCAGTGACCTTGTCTTTCCCCTTTAGCTACTTCCTGTTGTATATAACAGGCAGTTTCTCTTGCATGTCTCCAACACAGTATGTCAGAAAGTCTAAAATAACTCATCTCACTCCCCTACCCACTTCTGGGGCATTGCACTCCCCCCCCCTCCCCTGGCCTTCTACCTGTGTGATCACCTCACCCCTCACCCCTTTGTCAGAGACTCAGAATTTCCAAGCTGGGTGGGGATCAAGCCCTTGACTTCCTGGTCCAACCTAACTCGTGCCTGGAAGCTTGCTGAGCAGTCTCCCAAGTTTATCTGACTGGTTTAGCATGTGGGACATGTCTACTCCTTCCAAATCCTCCACCCATGACCCATCTCTTGATTCTCCCACAGTATTCTGTCATGAGCCTCCTAGATGACTTTTGCATCCAGTCCCTCACTCTGGTCATTTTACCCATTGCTGCAAAGAAATCATCTTAAAACACATTTGGAACGTATCACCTACCAGTTCAAAACTGCTTGGCTTCCCAGTTTGCACAAGTCCCTGGCCTTGGCATAGGTCAGGGTGTCCAATGACCTTCCCAGTCATTGGGCAGCCTGCAGCTTTCTCTCTCCTGTAGGAATAAATCCTTCACCGTGGCTCCAGTGAGCCACAGAGCAGCCTAGTCCGCACCCACTCTCTGCCCCGCCTAGATCATGCACAGGCCGGTGTTGAGGATGTGCCCCAATCCTGGGCATCCTTTAGGAGTCCAGATCTGGCTCAGGAAACCCTAGGGGGCTCTCCAGTTCTCTCATTTTCTACAGTCCCATATTTTCTGTCCCATTTATCATTAAACAATTAATCATGTCCTACTTCTGACTACCTTGAACAATTTCAAAAGATACCATTTAACTCTTCAGCAGCCCCTGCCTGACTACCCCAACACCCAAGCTCTCTGGAGGTGCAACTATGTATTTTGTGTATCTCTCTCTCTCTCTTAGTATCCAGCAGAGAATGTAGATACACACTGAAAGTGCACAGAGAACAACTTTCTGATTTAGGAATGGGGGCGTAAATGAATGAAAGATGTGGCCAAGGTCTTTTTGGAGTCTCTCAGTGCCCTGTGAACCAGAGAAGGGGCAGTGTCAGTCATTCTAACCTCTGTTGGCCTCCATACCATCTAATTTCTGGTGTCTGTTTTCTATATAAATCTGGCCTCAATACAACTAATTAAATATATTGCAAATTCTACTCAAATATAGGTTGCAATTTACAGATGCTTTTCTCCAAAGATGCTGAAGTGTTTCTATATCCTGACTCTCCTGTGAGACCAGTAACACCACCTCCATGCTCAGGTACAAGCCACCCTGTCACATCTTACCTAGAAGATTGCAGTCACTTTCCAACTGGCTGCCTCTCCTTACCCTCTCCCAATCTAATCCACTCCCTCCACTGCAGCAAGGGAGATTTTTGTTTGTTTGTTTTTGAGTTGGAGTCTCACTCTGTCACCCAGACTGGAGTGCAGTGGCATGCTCCCGGCCACCTGCCGGACTTCGGCGATCCTTCAGTCTCAGCCTTCCAAGGAGTTGGAACTACAGGCGCATGCTGCCAAGCCCGGCTAGGGAGATTTTTTTTTTTTTTAACAAAAAGTTGATCACATCATTCTCTACCACCCTAACCTTTCAGTCCCTCCAAGCCATGCGCGCCCCCTGCTGTCCCCAATCAGGATGGCTTACCCCTCCCCTCAACTCCTCCTCAGTCTCCCTCCACCTGGCAGCAGCATTAACCCATCCTTGAGGTTTTTGCCTAAATGTCATTTAATACCTGTCCACCGGCCCTCCTACCTGCAATACATAAACTGAGAGGTGGAGATTTTTGTCTGCTCCCTCTGCATCTGGTGCAGAGCATTGTTTCTGAGCATAGTAGGTTCTCAAAGCATCAGCCTCACTTTCCTCATGATAAAAACCATAACAAAATGGAGTCATTTGTAGGGGTTCATCCTCTGACATATCAGAAAGTTTCACTTTTGCCTCAAATTAATGTGAGCTATAATACACAGAAAAATGTGCTCTGTCCTTGCCGTGGAGTACTCAGCTGGTGAGGAGGTGACAAGGCTGGGTGAGGAGTCCCCGTGTTGGCCGTGGTAGCAAACACTTCCCAGAGGCTCTTCACACTCTCACCAGGGAAATACCAAATAGGTCTGGAGCAGTTACTCAGATGTTAAGTCTTGGTTTTCCCTCCTTCTTTTTATTTTTACTGTGGTAAAAAATATATAACATAAAATTATTTTAACCATTTTAAGTGCATAGTTTAGTGGCATTAAGTACATTTACATTGTTGTACGACCATTACCACCAACCATCTCCACAACATTGTCATCTTCCCAAACTGAAACTCTGTACCCATTAAACAATAACCCCATTCCCCTGTTCCCCAGCCCCTATTTTGCTTTCTGTGTCTATGAATCCCACCGCTCCATGCACCTCCTATAAGTGAAACTATGTGTCCTTTTGTGCCTGCCTTATTTCATTTAGCACAGTGCCTTCAAGGTTCATCCATCTGGTAGCTATGTCAGAATTTCTTTCCTCATTAAGACTGAATAATATTCTACTGTACGGACAGACCACATTTTGTTCATCCGCTCATCTGTCCATGGACTCTTGGGCCGCTTCCATCTTTTGGTTTTCCCTGTTATATAATGGGTAATCTTAATCTGCTTTAAAGACAAAAACCAAACAACTCTTCCCCCAGCCAACTGTAGCAGGTGTCATCCAGTCCACAGCCCCTTGGCACTTGCTGGTGCCACCCAGGGCTTCATGCGAGCCTGGATTCTGCCTGATGCTGCCTTGGCCTGCAGGGGCTGGTTGGAAGTGCTTGCACATGAATAGCCTCAGAACAGCCTTGAGCCAGTGATCCTGGGAACTGGTGGATGAATGTCCCACTTTACTTCCTCACCCACTGGTGGCTGCAGTTACCTACTACCCTCAAATGAATTGTTCTGACTTCCTTCTGTTTCATCTCACTTCCCCTCCTCCCAACCAGTGCTGCCTGGGCTCACCTCCCAGATAAACCACTTGTACTTGAATCCTCTCTCAGTGTTGACTTCTGGGAGAATTCAAACTAAGACACTTAACCAACTATTCAAATAAATACATTTCTCCCCCTTCCTCCCCTCACCCCAGCCCACCCAAGGTACTGAGGACCAGTGCCAAGCTTGCTCATGTATGAAGGTGATGATGGAGGAGGAGGAGACAGATTCAGTGTGGACTCTGTGGATTGAGAACCCCATTATTCACCCGAAATGGCAATGATTCCCTGCCCCACCCAGTAGCATGCTGCAGGACAGCCATCTCAGTAGGGGATCCTGACCCAAATCAGCCTGGAGATGAGTGAGGACCCCTTTTGAGTGCTCTGGGCCCATGACAGCAGCTGTGGATTCCTACTGAAACAAACCAATTTGCCCTTCTAGCTCATGGCTGACCTCACCTCCCAAATGTACCAAGTAGTGCCTCTCTGCTCTCAGTGAAGCCACAGCTATTCCAAGGCTATGCCTCAGGCAGAGACCTGATGGGTCATCAGGCCCAAAGCAAATCCTGTTCCTGCAGAGATGCTCACCCTGCCCTCCTTTCTGAGGACTCTGTCGGCCCCTTCATGCAAGTACACAAGTACAGCACTGTCTTAGTCATGTTTAAGCAGTCAAGGATTCTGCAAAGCAAAACAGGAAGATGTATTGGTCCAGACCAAAAAGCAGGTTGGCCCGGCTCAGCCAGCACTTGTCACCTACCACAGGGTCAGTATCTGTTCATAGGACAAGTACAGAGGGCTGAGTTTTACTCTGTGTTGTCAGAGCTCAGCCTTCTCCTGGCAGCCTTCCTTTCTCCATCTGTGGCAAGGCCTAGTTCTGTCATGCTAGCTCTTTCCTGAAAACTGTAGAAGATTCAAGGACTTAGCCACACAGCTCTGGTAATATCAGAATGGCAAGGGGGTAGACAGCAGAACTTGTAAAAGAGCAAATGTCCTGATCATCCATCTGCAGTCACTATGATCACTGGAAATAGATTTCACGTAGTTAACGAGGTCCTGGACCATGTTATCCTCCATTCTGAGTCTATTGTGTGGAGGATGGCTGTTTTTCAGTGGTTCAGTCAAGAATCCTTAGTTGGGATCTACTGTGGTTATGAGGCTTGGGCACACTTTTGCTCTAAGAAATATCCATTGACCAGGCACCATGGCTTGCACTTGTAATCTTAGCGTTTTGGGAGGCTGAGGCAAGAGGATTGCTTGAGCCCAGGAGAACAGTCTAGGCAACATAGCAAGACTTCATCTCTACCCCCTCCCCCACCAAAAAAAATTAGCTGGGTGTGGCAGCACATGCCTATAATGCCAGGTATTTGAGAGGCTGAGACAGAAGATCTTCTGAAACCAGGAGAGCAAGGCTGTGGTGAGCTATGATCGTGCCACTGCATTCCAGCCTGGGTAACAGAGTGTGACCCCAATTAAAAAAAAGAAAAAGAAAAAAAAGAACGAATGAAAGAAACAACCATTGGAGTGTCCTAAAATTCCACAAAGCTAACCTGTATCCATACTTCTTTGTCAGCTCACAACTTATTCCAAGCTACCTATCAAGGCCAGGAGTAATACCCATCTACTCAACAAATATTTAGTGATTCCCACTTTCTGTCCGATGTCTGTTACGCCGGAGTCTGTAAAAGTGTTTAGAAAAAAATGACGACGAGGAGGGGGCCTGCCCTTTGAAAGCCTTCAGTCTAGTGACAGGCAGACTAGCAAGGACCCAATGATCATAAGAGCTGACAATGTGTCAGCAGGTGTTCCAAATGCCTCAGGTCTACTAATGTCTTTAATCCTCTCATCAGCCCTCTAAGGAAAGTATTATTATTCTAATATCACAGAATGAGGAAACAACTGACACCACCCCCCACCTCAAGTCACCCAAAGTCACTTGGCTATGCAGTGGCAAACCAGCCTCCCACCCTACTCCTAAACACTACACCAAACCCAGCCCAGGAGCAATCTGTGCATTTCACATAGTCACTGTGCTCTGCGTCTGTTGTCTTCCTTTCTGAGCCTCAGAACAGAGCTGCCTCACTGTCACAGTGAAGCCACATGGAAAAATGAATGTCTGCTCACCTTTCTGAACATGTCATGCTCCACTGACCCCTGTTCAGAGCAGTTTTGCATAGATAATGGCTAAAGTCAGGATTTTGATGGAGAGAAACAACCACGGACATCTTATGAAATGTTAATCAGGGTGTCAGAGGACTCTGAGTTTTGACAGAGGTTCTCCCTGCCACTTAGGGCAAGCCCCTGCCATTTTGCTTTCATGAGTCACTGAAATAGCCTTAGTCTTGCCTCCTTTGCTAAGTTACACATGTTTTAAAGTACAATGATCACAATAGAATATATCACATGTGTAGAGAAATATTCATGCACACCTGCATGCACATATATGCCTTCCATTTGGATTGTTTTAACACAAAGAACCTGCATATTCCTTATCTTAAGGAGGAAAAAATATGGACATTCCTGCCAGACACTGTGCTGGGTACTTGGAATGATGCACATGGCAAGTCAGGCCTGGTCTCTGACTTGAGTTTCTCAGAGTCTAATGAGAAAGAAAGACCACTGGAGAACCCACCTTAGGACACTACAAGAGGAGCACTGGCTACGTAAATAGAAAAGGGAGCCACTTACCCTGCCAGAAGTGGGAAAGGGGTAACTGGATGGTTCTTCTTCCCCACAGAAGAGGAGATAGCTACCCAGGAGATAGCTACCCAGGTCTTGAACACTAATTTGCAGTAAGAAAGAAAAAAATGTATGCAAGGAAATGGGTTGATGGGGAAGGGGCATTTCCTAGCCAGAACCAAGGAGACGGGGCTCAGGGTATGAGTTTTGAAGCCAGAAAGCCTAGATTTGGACCCTTTCCCTCACTTACTGGGCCTGGGACTTTGAGCAATTGCTTTACCTGTCTCCTTACCTATAGAAAGGTGATTGCACGCTATTTTATTTAATTCTCACTAGGAGCTTACCCCCACCCCCAGTACCTGTTCAGTAAACTACTTATTGAAATGGTTCACAGACAGAATAGACACTTTGCTTATGTTCTACTATGACTATGTCAATTTGCCCCTAATGTAATGTCTCAGAGTTCCGCAGGGCCCTTAGCTCCTGAACTGAGCCTTGAGATGTGGGTCAAGGATAGCTCTGGTTTTATGCATCAGCTATGTTCCCTGACGGAATAATATATAAGAACAAATAGTAGCTAATGTGCTGCCATGGAGAGGCAGGAAAAAATCAGAAGGCTCTGAGAGGGCACAGGAAAAGTTTATCTTCTAATAGCTTTAGGGGCCTCTTCTTTAAATGACCATATCCTTTGAGGGAGGTACAGTGGGGTGGGTTGGCAAACTTGGCTTGAGGGGGAAAAAAAGCTTCCACCAAACCACAGTTCATTGTAGTGAACGGCAGAGAGCCAGGAAGAGAAACCTCCATTTCAGAAAACAATTCACAAATAAATTGCAAATCAACAGAGCCCCAACTCTGTGGCAAACTCATCTTCAAAACAGTGAAGGAAAGAAACAAGGGAAATTTATAATCTCTCTTTCCTGGGCATACATCAGCCTATGTTTTTGACAAGTAGTAATGGAAAATAGGTTTCCTGCATGCTTCTATTTTCCTTGCTGTTGGTTCTCTAACTTGCTTTCTGCCCCTTCCTGCTCTCGTAACATTTAATCTATTTTGCGATCCTGATGTGTCTAGTGACCCAGACTTGCATGAAGCTTGCTTAGAATTTTAACTACAGTTTTTTTCCTGACTTTTCATGGCTTTTGAATTCCTCCAGGTTTCCTTGTTCCTTATTCTTGGCATGAAAGAACACAAGCCTCTTTACCTGGAAGGCAGCACCATGAATCAGCAGTAATGTTGACTATGGAAGGACCAGGGACCAGATGGCTTTCAAGACAGGATTTTGCAATGACAGGAAAGTTACATAGGAAAACCATGGTTTCAGAGGCATAGAATTCGAGGCTTCTAGAAAGAGCTTCTCAAAATTTTATGTGCACATGAATCACCTGCAGATTGATTCAGCAGGTTTAGGATGGAGCCTCAAATTCTGTGTTTTGAACAAGCCCAATGGGCTGTCCTTTGAGTGGCAAGATTTCTACATAACCTACTTCAACCATCTCATTTTTCAGATGAAGATACTGAGACCCAGAGTGGGGAATTGACTTGAGGAAGGAAGGTCAGAGTAAGATATGAGTGGAGTCTAAAAGCTAGGTCTGTAATTCCTGGTCATAGTGCCCTTCCAAAAGAGTCAATTAAATGGTCACAGAAATGACAGAGGAGCTCACCCTCCCCTTATAGTCAGCCTTTGATAGGATGTATTTGGAGATATTGCTCAGTCTTGACTCTATGAAATGATATGAAGAACCTAAGCCCTAAAGCAGGTAATGTAAAGTTCAGAGTGACTGATTTCTTTATGCTGAAGCTATTTTTTTAAACTGGGCCTCTGGAAGAATCAAAGAGAATTCTTAGGGCCAAAGGAAGTGAGGTGTCTCCTATGACCTGCAGACACACAACAACAACAAAGATTCAGATTCTGTAGCAACGGGAACCTCCTGCTTTAATAAGAAGAAGACATTGATGTAACACTCTTTAATGACACCATGAGTTACTGCGTAGAAAACAAATAATAAGAGGTTTAACAAGTATCAACTTCTGGAATCTGTCTTTCTGAGTGGAGATAGGTCAGCAGGTGAAGTGACTTAGATCAGTAGCTCCCAAATGGGCTCACCCTCCAGCTCCACTCCCCATTATTGTCCAGGCCCAGGAATACAAATTTGTATTCAACTCCTCAGCTGATTTTCACGCCCAGCTGGTTTTAGGAATCAACAGAACAGATGATCCCTCAAACTGCCACTCAGTCTGGGATGGTACAATCACGGAGCTAACATCACTCATGTGCTGGCGAGGGGGATAAGGAGACATCACAGAGGGTGAAGCCAGGGGCTCCCTCCCAGAGTTAACAAAACTGGTAGCAAGGGCAGCTGGGGACCTCCACCCCTGTCAGAGAAGGACCAACACCAGTCAAGATGGGGAAGGGCCCATAGTCAGCGACCATCATTATGAGAGAAAGGAGATCTCGATAGTTCAGAATTTATCAGATATGAAGAAAGGAAGCAAAACTGAAATTGTAATCTCAAAGTGTGGAGGAAGGCATTTTTGAAAAAAACATTCTGTTTAAGAGCTTTGGAGAATCGAATGAAAAACATTTGATGTGGGACAGATTTTTCTCTGAAAGTGTGAGCAGCCTGCTGTGTGGATTGTGTGTGTGAGAGAGAGCACATCTATGAGGACAGCAGGAGGAGGGGGCTCCCGGCTCACCACCTGTCCAACTGGGGGGAGGACAGAGGAAGACAGTTCCACCAGATAAGCTTGCAGGGGTGAGGACTGTGGTAGGGGCACTGTTGGCTTCAAGTGGTACCTCCATTCCTGTCTTCGGCCATGTGAATTTGCAGTTCATCCCACTAAAGAGGGGAGAAAAGCCTGCTTCTCTGCCCCCTGACTTTACGTTGGGCATGGAACTTGCTTTGGCCAATGGAAGAGATCGCTGGTGTGCCAGTCTCAAGAGGCCTCATGTGTTTTCACTTGCCCTCTCGCGTCTCTGCCGTCCTCATGAGCAGAGCTTGCCCGGCTATTCTGCCAGTCTGTGGAGGATGTGAGACATGAGAAGCAGAGCCACCCAGCAGATGCCCCAGAACCTCGGTGGGGAGCAGAGTCACCCCACTGCCACAGAGTTCTGGGGAGGGTAGGGTTTCTTAACGCAGTCGTAGCTAACAGGTACTGAAGCCTAGGAGCAGCGGCAACAGCACTCAGCAGCTGAGTCAGTGCTCTGCTCAGGGCAGCTGCTAATTGAAAGGATAGGACAATTTTAGTAAGGGGTCATTGCTGATTCCAAGTTCATGATCCCTTCTTCTGACTTTCAGCCCTTTGTTCAAGTTCCTGCACATAAGGGAAAGAGAAACCGGGCTTCTAATCATGGAAGTTGGCTGGAAAAAGTGACACTTTTGCAGTAATAAACATACGTTCCTTAACGCTTTACCAATGTCACATGCCCTTCGCCCAGCTCTCCTGGTGCTCCCTAAACACTTACTCATTCATCATTTGAAAGCCTGAGGCTTCTGCTCGCTCCACAGCAGAGAGAGGCAGCTAACTCCTGGCCTGGGGGACCTTTCTCAGGCTCCTGAGTTAATGGTTTTCTCAGAAGGAAGGACAAGGAATTACCCACGGCCTTGCTGAAGCAGCAAGGCACTGACTGTAAATAATTTCCTATCCATCCAACTGCTTGCTACTCAGAGCCTGGTGTGAGTCTCAATCTGGCTCTGCTTCTTCCAAGTGTTATCTCAGGAAAATCAAATTTTCTGAGCCTCAGTTTCCTCAGGAATTGCTGTCAGGATTATAGATAATAATTATATAAGAAAAAGTCTGACCCTATGCTTATATGTGTAGGTACTTGACAGTAGCTAATCTGTTTGAGAGCAAAGAGTAAGTAGGGTTGCCATGTGTGACAGTGTAGGTTGCTAACTGCTTAAAGACTCCTGGCCAAGGAGGTAAATGGGGCCCAAATCCATCCTGAGCTCCATAGGCCAGGCCTTGTCTCTTGTGTGGCCTGTGGCTACCCAGAAAGAAGGGTCCCTGATTCTGATTTGCATAAAGGACATACAGCAGCCTTGAGAGAAAGCCCAGGATATTGAAAGTTAAAGATATGTTTGTGCTGAAACTTCTCTGAAAAAAAGTGAAAAGACGATCACTTAACTAGGTGACTTGCAAATAATTACACATAGCTTTAGAAAAATTGCCAGTTAATTTTCCCTTCCTCCTGAAGATTTCAATTCAGTAGGTCTGAAGAGAGACCTCGGAATCTGTGCTTTTAGTTTGGATATCGTTTGTACACATCCAGGTCCAAGAACCACTGTGATGTTTCTGGTCTTTTTGACCCAGGCCTGGGATCTCAGAAGCCAAGAGCAGGTCAATCAAATGAACACACAGAAAATTCCAGCAGTTCAAGTTTCAATTCCAGGGTTAAAAATCTAGAAATACCCTCTGTGTCTTGTTAACAAGAACTTTAGTCGACCAGGGCCTCCCAGTGGTTGGGTTGGGGAGAGGCCGGGGCATAAAAGAGATATGTGGCAAAGGTGGAAGCTTGGGAGGTGGCTGGGTCCCTGACAAGCAGCCTCTGATGCACACTAATGATAGGAAAATGCCTGGCCACCAAAGGCAATTACAGAGGATGAGACATGGCACAAGCCAGTGAGTTGGGGGAGTGCAGGGGGATCTTATTATCCCTCTGTCTTGCTTAATAGGAGTTAATAGTTGGAAAGGAATAAAAGAAGGGTGTGTGAAGTTTAGTGCCAATACAGTCTGATATGCATGCTATGTTTTTATTTCAAAGAGGATAAAGGCCCAAATTTTATACTGAAAACAAATGTTAAAAATTAATTATAAAGAAGACACCAGAGGGCCTCGAGCCTGTTCCCTGGGTGACTGATTAAATGTCTGCCTCATTTAGACTGGTATAAACCCAATCTCTTGGAGGAAGGCCAAAACTATTTGCCAACGTCCACAGAGACTCTCCAAGAAACTGATCCTGGTGCCAGGAAAGAGAAAAACATACTCACCACTGCTGCCCGGAGCCAGCCACCGCCACAGGGTGGAATCCAGTCATGGGCAAGAAAGCTGAATGATTCTGCAAGGTCAAAGTGGGTCAAGAGCATTCTTCATCACCTGAAATTGATTATCAATGAACCAAACAAATGAGGCTGTTCAAGCCTGTGAAAAAAGCGGTCCAAAGAGTTCCTTCTCTCTACTGGCACTGAGGGGGGTGGGGAGAGATGAGAGGACGAGGGCTTTTTTTAACCCTTCAATTTTGTTTAGTTTGAGAATATCTTCCCAATTCTCAGAATGTGCAAGCTCCAATTGATAATTTTAGAGCAGGAAATAAGCCAATGACTCCATTATCTTCTGAATTTTCAAATTACATTTAAATGACAAGATAACATTTTCCTTGTTAAAATAAAACTAAAAGATAACCAAAAATGCTGACATCCCCCTTCAATATTCCCCCACTCCCATGCCCTAGTTCTTTTTTCTTTCTTTTTTTTCCCCAAAAGGTAACTGCTGTTTGCAGTCGGGTGTGGGTCCTTTCAGAGAAAGAGGAAACACAAACACATAGAATTGTTTTGTGTAGTATTTTTCTACTGGTGATGTGATCGTGGTATATTTTTTGCAACTCACATTTTTCGTTAAACAACAGGTCTCAGAAATCGATTCATGTTGACGCATATGCTAATTGCAGCACAGTATTCTAAAATATGGATACAATTACTCCATGCTCAACAGAAAAAAAGTCCTTGTTTCTTAGACTGATATTTAGGGTTGTTCATAATAAGGTCCTGATCTACATTTTCTACTTTATTTCTGTCAGTTCCTTCCTCTACTTCCAAGGAAACGATACACAAACCAAAAAGGACCAACTGCAGTTTCCCAAAGGGAGGGACAGTCATTTCCGTGGAGGTCTCTCTGCATTCTCAGTTCCTCCCTATCTTTCAAGGTCAGCTCCCAGTCAGCAGTCGTGACATCTTTCTTGGGACTTCTAGTCTACCTTATATGCCCCTTGCGTAGGGCCCTTACCACTTCTGCTGGGCATTCACATCATTAAAGGATTATTCTTACCTTCCCTTTTTAGTTGTAAACTCCTGGAGGGTAGGAGTGTATACCAGTAACACAGTAGGTGCTCAACAAAATTTTGTTGAATTAAAAAAAGAAACAAAGTCTTACTGATTCTTTATATTGTTGTGGGGAGGAGAAAGAACAAAAGCTCAACTAGAAGAAGTTGAGCTACCCATCTGAAGGGTGGCAAAAGATGCCATCCCAAAATATGCCTCTTTCGCATATGGGTTATTTTGAGCTAAAGGCCATTGAGAACCAGCAGATGCAGGAAAAGTTCTAAAAACAGGACACAAATTTTCCTTTTGTAAAGGAAACTTGTATTTATAAGGAAAGTTTCCATTTGTATAATATGTCTCCCTCTCCCTTACCAGGAAGAGGAGCACTCTTAACAGCCCTTATGAGTAGAGAAGGCAGCGACCCTTGTTACCATATTTTTCTTGGTCACCACCCCATAACTTGCCTTCCTGGCTCAGAATCCCAAAACCTGTTTTCCTTTGTTTTGCCTAAGATGTTACATAAGCCCAAGTTCTGACTATCCCTCTGGGGTATCATCATTGGTATGCCCATATGAATACGAGCAATGCCTATGTTAATAAACATCTCTTTATTTCTCTCTTGTTAATCTACCTTTTGCTAGTCTAATTTATAAGGCTCCAGCTGGAGAACCTAAGATGGGTAGAGGAAAAACTTTTTTCCTCCCCTCCACATCATCCATTCTTCTATACATTCAACCTTCTATGAATCCTTCCACCTCCCCCCCATCCTTCCTCTTTAGTGGCAGCCACCATAATGCACTTCCCAGATCGGATGGCAGGGAGTTTATTGGCTGACTTGCATCAAGAGGTTGGGGTGAAGGTGTTCAGCACCCCAGGTCACCATGGGCGTAGGATTGTAGTGTTAGTAATGGCAAATGCTCAGTGGAGCTCATCTTTGAGCTATGCACCAAGAGTGTACCATTTACTAGAATTCCCTCAATGGTGGATGGCCTTCCACTTTCCACGATGCTTTTCATTTCACCCTACTATGACCCAGAAATGACTAATCTCTCTATTTGAGAGTTAAAAGGAAGCAACTGCATGGAAAAACCAGTGGTTTGCCTGAGGGGCCACAGTGGTGACCACTGGAGTTCTTGGGAGCTCAGGCCTCTGTGAGCTTCTGCAGCCTGAGGTAGTGAAGGCCAAATGATATTTGCAATCCAAGAGTCGCAAGAACAAAACAGGTTTCGTGATCCCTCTCAACTCCATTTGGATATCTCTTGGTCTTGCAAGGTACCATATGCCCAGTACAGACTAAAAATTTGTTGGCTTTTTGTTAAACCAGATTATGCCACCTGGGAAAGATGGGCTGCTACACTCCTTTAGTTTCTCTTAGATTCTGAGATTCCACCCCTCTTTGGCCTCTCTCCTTTCCTTTCAGTTCTAGACAACTGACAGCTCATGCTGTAGCTCCCTATCCCCTTCCTTCAGTTTCGGCTTGCACAGCACTGCCTGACCTCGAAGCCTGGGTAATGTCTCTTCTCAGCACTCCTACAGCCCTGAGATGCCCTGTCATGTACCACACTGACCTGCATCACCCCCTTCTTGTCTGTCTCCCTGGAAGAAAGGTAAGTATCCAGGGGCCCAGAGACAGGAGAAGGTGGCACTGTCACAAAGGGAGCTCAAGAGAATGTGCAGGGCGACCATTTGAAAGTTGGCCTATAGGCATTCCAACAGGTCAGCTGAAAAAGCAGATTTGCCTGAATATTCAGTCAGCCAGCCCTCTCTGGGCTGTCACCCCCAGTTATAGATGTTACATCCCACTTAGCTCCCATGCCTCACAGAACTGCCCCCCCCCCCCACAACAATGACTCTCCTTTGTGAATCTGCCAACCCTTCTGGGCCTCTGCAGGTTGGATTTCTCTGGTATCCTCATTTCTCAGTTTCCCCCGTATTCAATTTTGGAAAACAGGCCTTCACAAACACTCCAGCTTACCAGCCTCCTATCAGCCATTTTTCTGGCTGGTTGCATCTTGTTTTCCACTAGTTTCTACTCATCTCCCTGTATCAGGGGCCCTGTCCCCACTGCTACACGTCTCCTTGAATCCCCTACCTCTGCTCATCCTAATTCTCTTACTGCCTCTGTGCACATTTCATCAGACCTCCATTCTCATCTAGCACAAGTGGACAGGGCCCGTGTCCAGGGGAGGGTGGACTGTCAGAACCACTCCCCCTCACCGTGATCTGACTGTGATGACCTGGCCCCAGACCCGCTGAGCCTCTTGGCAGTTCTTAATACACAACTGATTTTCAGGGATGGAGTCAGCATATTTTGGCAGACAAGCGTCTGAGAGCCAACTCGGGAGTTACTGGGCAGGAACCAACAGTTTGAAGGGATTAAAACGAACACAAACAAGACCGACCCAAAGTGTTTTGCTGATAGAGCTGGCAGATAGAGAAGGCAGGTCTGGGAATGAAGAGAAAAATTAATTTTCATCAAGTTTGTTTTTCACACCACAATGAATGAACAACGGGTGCTGGCAATGACAGCTATAATACACATCATAAAGAATGAAAGTTACACAGCACACAATTTCTAAAAGTCAGATGACATATTAGATGTATTCATGTTTTAATGCCTAAAAGGTATATGAAAATCTAGGAGAGACTCTGAAAGTAAACAGTAATTTGTGGTGCTTTTCAAGAAAAGAGTGAAGAAAGCATTTTTAAAATAGAAATACTAACATTTCCCAATAGGGTGAATTAATTAACTATTCTAATTTCTACTTCAAGTGCACAAAAACACACACAAAAGTTACTCTGATCTTGATATGGAGAAGAAGATAGACTACTTTCAAGTTTGTTTTGCCTTTCAGATTGCTGCATAAGCCCCTAAATAATTTAGAGGGTGCATGAAGTGGTACCTGCCACCACACTAACACCCAAGACAAGTCCTGCTAAACCTTTCATTTTATTCTTCTTTGAGGAGATTAAGACATCACATATTCCCCTGAGGAACAGAAGGTGACAGCTACGGTTTACCCTTGCCCCTCCATCATTATCATTCCAAACTGATTGAGTTTTAAGTGTGGCTTTCTCTGTCAGCTGAATAAGAACTCTGATTCTTCCCACTGAGAGAGGGGACTACCCAAAAGCATCACCAAAATGTGTTCCAGAAGCCTAGGCTGGCAGCTCATGAACAGGAACCAACCCATTCACTTCACATGCAAAACCAAACTGGCCATCCTTCGAAAAACGTCAAAGTGATTTTTTTTCTCATTATTTATTTTTTTCCTGACAAGTAAAAATTGTATATATTTATGCTGTACAACATGGTGTTTTGATAAATGTATACCTTATGGAATGGCTTCAGGATGATGATTGATTCAGGCAAATGTAAGTCCCCATCCCCCCCATGCCACTAAGGTTTGGTAGTCTTCTCTTTTCTTTCCATTAGTACATCTTACAGTGAATCTCTCCCAAAGAGATGGCATTTCTCCTAGTGTGTTTCTTGGGGATAAGTGTTCCCCGTTTCAAAAGCAGCAACCTATGAAATTGTAGACAATGGGTTTCTAGTACTATTTGTTACTACCAGGGAAGTTAGAATTGTAAGTGAGCACAGACTTTCACTGGTGTGTACTCACATCCTTCAACTGCACAAGTATTCAGGGACAAAACGTAAACCACATCTGTATACACGAAGGGGCACTGATGTTATCACTGTTGTCCCATTAATCATATTTAACACGTAAGTCTAATAATGTTATCTTTGCTCCCAGTTCCAAGAGTGTATAATTTAACTGGAGCACTTTTCCCCAAAGTGTGAATCAGACTCATACACTATCTCTCTCAACTTCCTTTGTGCTTCTAAATTAAAAAACCAAAATGTCACTTTTCTCAGATAGAAAATCCTCTCAAGGTCAATGTAAAAGAATAAAGCAATTAACTTCCTGGGTAAACTGCAGTATGGCGGTAAGAACACCTGAAAAAGTGGTTAAAAAATAAAACCCTTTCTACAAACGACACCCCTCGTTTAAGACTAACATGATGAATGCCGTTTCCGAGGCTCCTGTCAAATGAACAACCAGGTAGAGGAGTGAGCGTACCCTCTCTTGCCTCTGTTGCCAGCTGGCTGCAGGAATGTGCTGTTTTTATGCTGCTGGGCACACGAATTGGCTGTTTGATGAGGCAGCTCTGCAGTTAGTTTCTTTGCTTTTCTTTCTTTTCCTCCCTTTTTGATACCTTCTTTCAAGTTTTCTAATAAAACAAGTTCGATTTCTGAATGTCCAGTGGGGCCTTTATGGTCTAACAAATAATGTGAACTCCATACACTGACTAAATACACTGAGTTCTTTTATTGAGTCTAGTAATTAGGAAGAAACAGACCTATATAGAAACAAAAAGAGAGAGGCAAGGCTCCAAGTAGTTGCTCAAATCTTAACATTTTTTTTTTCAGGTTTGATTAAAAATGGGCCTTAAAATTTGCCTTCCCCTGCTTCTGCATAAATAAAAAAATGCAAACATATTTTTACTTATGTATTTCTTTACAATGGTCAGCACTGTGACTTGGAGGGGTGAAGGGAGCTGCTTACCATATTTGACTGAATTTCAAAACCACAGTCTGATGCTTGTAGGGCCCAGCCTAGAGTGCTGGAATTCCATTACCATGGAGGTTCGGCAGTCTAACCCACGACTGAATTTCCTAAAACCTATTCAAAGGCACCTAGTGGTTCTTCAGAGAAGCTTGACCTCAGAATACAAAGTAACATGTGGAGCATGGCTGGCCCAGTACACCCAGGTATACCCCTGAACATGGGCAGGGTGCAACCCAAAGCACTTCCAGATCAAGGCATTGTCCCCTCAACTCAACCACTGTCACTTCAGTAAGAGAGCAGGGTACACATAACCGAAGCTCTGGAAAGTTTCTGTCTCTCTTTTTTTTTTTTTTTGAGTAGGGGTCTTACTCTGTTGCTCAAGCTGGAGTGCAGTGTGCGGCCACTGTAGCCTAGACCTGCTGAGCTCAGGTGATCCTTCTGTCTCAGTTTTCCAAGTAGTTGGAACTACAGCCTCATGCCACCACACCTGGCTAATTTTTTGATTTATTATAGAGACAAGGTCTCACCAAGTTTCCCAGGCTGGTCTTGAACCCCTGGACTCAGGCAATGCTCTTGCCTATGCCTCTCAAAGTGCTGGGATTACACCTAGCCCAGAGAGTTTCTCTCTTCTAGATGGCGGGTGTATTCATGCAGCTCTGACCCATAGGTGATCATTAGACTTTGGGAAAAGGCCATGGTGCAGAATCTCCTCCAATTAAGCCCCTTGAAGAACTGGCAATAGGTTCTAATGAGGGATGGACACACCTAGACAACAGGTCCGTAGCCCTCACAGGCATCTTGGATCAAGAGGTTCTAAGACTCTTCTCCATGTGACAGCCCCCACTTCCCCATCAAGTAATTACTCCCACCAAATTTCTAGGCATTCTCCCCTTCTACAAATAGTCTCCCCTTTTCCTTCCAACCTCACTAGCAGATCCCACATTACCTAAATTCGCTCCAGCAGCAGACAACAAAAATCCCTGGCTTCTGCCACAGTTACGCCCTATTTCTAGCTCCAAAAAGAGCTGGGCATATCCTCCTCCTTCCTACTGGGTGCAAAGAGGCACCCAATGCTAAAATCCATGGAGGGCATGGCTGGGTGAGGTGACTGCCAGGCACCAGGGTAGAAGAGGCTGTGTGGAAATGAGAATGAGAATGGACACTGCCTGCCGCCGGTGCTTTGAACTCACTCTTCTCTGTGAACCACTGTATTAAATTTTCTCAGCTGTTTTGCAGGTTCTTTTCTCATCTCTCCAGCTTGGGGGGTGAGGGGGAACCGCCTTGCTGCTTCCCTGCGCTGTGATGAATGCTGCAGGGTGACTGACAAACAGCGACTCATAGCTTAGTCTCCTTGTGTAGGGCAAAAGCAGCCCACGGCTGGTTCTCACAGCCCCACCGGCAGACAAACCCTCAGGCACCAGGTGAACCCAGCGGGGCGTGCTGTGGGCAGGGGAGCTCTGTGTGTGGTGGGAGGAATGGAGGTGTGGGGGGCCCAAGGAAGGGAGAGGATCACACCCACCTGTAAGCCACGGCTCGGCATGAGGTGGGAGCAAACGAGGAACTGGGACTCCAGCTTTGCAATCCACTGCTCTCAAAGGCTCTGGCAGGCTCACTCTCTCTGTGACTCATCCCACTTCACTCTTAGGACTTTTTAATGCCTTTTATCTGCCACAAATGTTCTTGTCAGGGAGCTGGTAGGTGTTAGATGTTCAAGCAGACTCAGGGGTGTAAGCACACACACAGAGTCTTTTGAAAAGCACATTTGTCTCACTTAAAAACAACAAAAACACCACACCTGCCTGCCTTAAAGTACTTCTCTAGGAATGAACAGCCTTCCTCTGACTTCTGAGCTCCCATTCCATCACTTTAAATAGATGAGGACCTACTCCCTAAAAGGAGAGCAAGGCCTTGGAACTGGATCTGCAGTCCCACTGGAGCAAGCATGTTGGCAGTGGGAGACAGGCAAGGAGTGGAGAGAAATGAAGACAGGACAGTAGATGGTTGGGTTGGGCTGAGCTGGACACTGGGGACGCTGGGCAACCTAGAGCCTTGGCCGTGGGGGGTGTGTCTGATACAGAGCCTTTCCCAGGGAATGAGGGCGGAGCTCTCTTCAGAAATGGCGAAGCAAGAGGCAGACAATGTTAGTGAAAGCAACATGTGATTACAAAACAACTCTCTCTATTCCCTAACTCGCCTTTCATAATCAACACCATGAGATTGTTTCCCAAATTTTCAAGTCACATTTAAAAATACTCCCTGATCTAAGAAGCCCAAAGCCAGTCATTTTCCCAACCCGCCATTTTCAGAGGTGAGACCCAACCTGCCAGAACAGATTCAACTCCACCCTCACAAACTTTTTAAGAACAAGGAATGGTTGCTCCTCCCAAGAAGCTGATGACTTCGAGAGGGAGGGAGGCAAATATACAAAACTGCAGAATAAGGTAACTGATGAAAAAGAGGTGCCGAGAAAACATTATGGAATACCGAGGAGGAACTCTTTCACACAGAAGAATCAGGTGTAGGGATCATCTGGGCCTTATAGAATGACTTGGGGAGGAAAAGAAAGAGGAGAGCACTGGGGAGGGCATCCACATGTCCAGGACCACCAGTGCTGGCCCACCGTGGGCAGGTGTGCAGCATATCTGAGGACTGCCAGCACCCAAAGCGGTGGTTACCTGAGACGGGGAAGGGAGGGTGGTCACTGTGGAGGGTGGGTGGCATGCCTCTCTAGACCCCTCTTGGAAGAGCTGATCATCAAATGCCACCTGGGGGGTGGGTGAGAGGTGATAGGGCCTAATGTGGGAAGTTGACCATAAGGGGTGGAGAGAGCCCTGGGGGTACAAAGGGATGGTCAGGACTGAGAGACTTTTGAAGGTAGAATTCACAGACCAAGGGCAGGACCAGGCAGGAAAAATGCAGAGGAAACAGAAGCACCTTGGTGCAAGCTGTGTCTCCTAGGCTCTTGGCCCTCCAGGCAGCAGGCAGGAGGCTTCTTGCCTGTGCCTGGCACACTCCAGCACTGAGGTGAGGGCCAAGTGAGAGACAAGAGGCCAAAGCCAGCTACAAACAACATAGCATCACCAAGTGATGGGGGGCTTAAGAATACAGACCAAAAGAAATCTTGAATCAAGGAGGTATATGAGGCCTAACAGGAAGTGGAGGCAAAAGAGACCATTTTAAAAGAAAGCTGAGAGCCCTGTCAGTGTCCTGACTCAGAAACCCGGCATTTCCCAACCACGTATGGGAGGCTGGCACTGGCAGCCTAGGGGGAAGGGCTGCTGTGCTGCTCTGGCCTGGAAAGATCTGGGAGGATGGAGAAAACAGGGCCTGTCTTCAGGGAGTGTCAAGACTTTATAGACCTTATTTTTTAGATGAATATGATGATGCTACTCATATCATGGGATTCCCAGTAAGAATGGGGCTATAGAAATCAATCAGGCATGCTCACCTTCTGTCCTCTCACTTTAGTCGCATACCCTCACTCCTCACCACCTGTGAGATGGTCCTAATGCCTCCATTTTAAAGTCACAGCTCCAGGAAGGGTCCTGCAGGGGCCTTGAGGCTCACACAAGAGGTCAGTAGCAGCCCTGGGTCTTTAGTCCTGCCCCCCAACCCTTTATTAGTTTCCAAATCTCTACAGAGTACTCTGAGGGTACGCAATCTCCTTATAAGAACCCCACAGCCATGACATTTTGCCTCATGTTAAAAAGAGGGGAAAATACAAGAAATATTCCAAATAGGTCATTCCCAGCACTGAGCTCTTGGCTAACTCAACCTGCTTGTCTTCTTTTCCAGAAGGTGAAGGGGAAAAAAGTGATAAAGGACCACAATTTTACTTCATAAAGCAACCTGACTTTCTTACATAAACACATAGTGGAATGTTTAGCCCGGCCCATTAACTGCAAAACAACTGTAGAGAGTATTCTGCGTTAGGTTACTGCAACTGGATAAATACCACTTGTTTGAAAAAAAAAAAAAATGAAATGATCAGCCAAAAGAATGCAGAGATCCTATCCTCAAGATTATAGTTCCTAGAATACTGATGTCCAAAACAACCCAGTAGTTTCAGAAATTTGTCAAAAATGACAAAACTATCATTCAAAGAAAATATGATGCATTCTATGGGTCTGTTTAAAGCCTTTGCCAAAGGTTTATATTTAGCTTAATTTTTTTGGTCCTTCAGAAACTTTTCTCTACCTTGTTTCTTTCCCCAAAACATTAATTTTTGTGACTTTTGAGGGAAAAAGTCTAGTTGCTTTCAACATTTTACAAAACAGACAAGAAACAAAAACAAATGACACTTTAAAAGTACACATTAAGCCGGGCTTGGTGGCTCAGCCTGTAATTCCGTGCTTTGGGAGGCTGAGGTGAGTGGATTGCCTAAGCCCGTGGGTTCAAGACCCGCCTGGGCAACTTGGCGAGACCTCATCTCTACAATAAATCAAAAAATTAGCTGGGCAAGGTAGCACGTGCCTGTAGTTCCAGCTACTTGGAAGGCTAAGGCGGAAGGATCACCGGAACCCGGCAGGTCGAGGCTGCAGTGGCCAAGAGCGGCAACTGCACTCTAGTCTGGGCGACAGAGTGAGACTCTAACTCAAAAAATAAAAAAAAGTACACATTGGGACTGAACAAACATCTATAACTTTTAGAAACTCAATCCCATGTTTGTTCTATTTTAGACTGTCTTGAATTATAATTAGCAGTTTCTAGTATTGTAATCAATTATATTTCAAATTTTATCTTCTGAATTAAATGGCAAGATATTTAAAGCAGCTAGTATTTTCTTTTCAGCATGCTCCAACATAGTCAGCATGGTGCCTCTTGTACAGGCAATAGGCAATAACCTTTTAATCAATGAATAAATGATTACCTACATGGTCAAGTTAGTTTACTATAGCTTTAGGAAGACTGGCAATGCTTTCCCTTTTTGACTTTAATGAAAATCTTCTGAGCTGGGGGAACTAGATGGGAGAATTTAGTAAATAACTGGTCAGGAAAGTTGGCAAAGGCATAGCATTTGAGCCAGTCCTCCTCCTATTCATGCCCTTGGCAGACATTAATAATCAATTGCAGGACTCTTGCTGAGCTTTGATTAGGGCTCAGATTTCATCTCAGATGCCAAGACCAATCAATCTGCAGTGGCTGCCCTAAGTGCTATGTAGAGAAGTATCTATCTGCCTTTTCTGTGTTAGATCCAGATTTTTCAAAGCAACACTTCACTGAAAAATGAAGTCAGGGTTATTTCTCTGGTTTTAATATCGCTTTTATTTTTAAACCTCTTCTTCCTGCCGGTACTGATTTCCCTGTCCCCAACCCCCTTTGATATCCTACCCCATCTTATTTAAACAGAACTGTCTGGTAATCAAGTTGACTTTCCTTGTGGATGCTCTTTGCTCCTGCCTGGTGTCCAGACCTCTCCAGTTGGGATCACACCTCCCACATCTGGGTGACCCAGCAGCCGGGAGCTGGACATGACAGTGAGAAACATTGGATCATTTTTTTTGGCTTCCTCAGCTCCCTCAGCAGCCGCATACTACAAAAGCTCCAGTTTGTCCTTAAAGCTCTTCCAGTCCAGAAGATTTTCATTGATGTAAAAAAGAGAAAGCATAGCAAGTCCTCCTAAAGCTAGAGCCTGAATCCCTTAGTCAGGAGAGTTATGAAAGATCTGCTTCTGTAAGGAGAGTCTTGGCGTCCAGACATCCTACTTTTGGCCTAGATTCTCTTGGCCATGCCTTATCAGCTTGTACTTTTGCTCACCCCTAAATATTCATTAAGTTGAGTTAAACTATTCTGATAAGTCCGAGTCCTAATATTGAAATATGAGGATTGGGGGGTAGCTACTGTTGTGAACATCTACCACTGGCCATCCACTGCCTAGTGCCTTACATTCACTGTCTCTAATTGCTAAGATCCCTGAGAGGAACTAGTTCCACTTGTACAGATAAGGTACGGGTGAAAAAATGGGCTAGAAAAGTTTTAAAACTCACCCATGGCCCCACAAATGCTGAGACCTGAAGTCAGTCTTTAAAACCAGCTTGGCTGGACTCAGGCTTCTCTTTTTTAATACTTCACCAGGTTACTTCTCAGCTTCTGAATGGCTCCAAGGTTGGGTGTCAGTAGAAGGATCTTCGGGGCAGACAATTTTCTTATTTCAATATGCATCAGACTGGCTTCGGAAGGGGTCTAGCATTTGGAATCAGTGCCCTGGATTCAATCCTGCATTGCCTCCTATTCATTGTGTAATAAAAGACTTGACTTTTCTGAGAGCATTTCTCATCAGAAAGTAGGAAAAAGAAAGCTCACCTCCATTGTGGCTAGGACAAAAAAGAATCTGGGGTTAGGCTCTGGAACAAGATTAGTATGCACAAAGAAACAGCTGAGGAATTAGGAATATTTTAATCTATGTAATTCAAATACAAAGAGGAACTCAAAAAAACCTAGAATTCATTAATAAAAATTGTATATTTACTCTTACATGTTTAAACTTCAGTTGCCTTCAAAGTACTCTGTTTGATGCAAGACATGCTTTTTCCACTGCTCAAAACAGTTTTTGAATTCATCAATTTTGACACCTTTTAGTGCTTCTGCCATTTTTTGTTTCACCTTTTCCACACTGGCAAGATGTTTCCTTTTGAGGTCTTTTTTCATCTGGGGAAACACACACACATAAAGTTGTTCAGGACAAGATCAGGTGAATAGGGAGGGTGGGGCATGGGAATCATGCCATTTTTGGTCAAAAACTGCTGAACACTCAGCATGGTGTGGGCAGGTGCATTGTTATGGTGGAAGAATCAGTCATCTGTTTGTCACAAGTCGGGGTGTTTCTTCTGCAAACTGTCTCACAATGCTAGCTGGTACACTGACACTAATGGATTCCTAGAACACTTACCTAATAGGGAAGCCTGTACTACAAGGGGCCCATTCCCCAAAAGATAATTCTGGTTTTTTGGAGGTCCCTTCTGGAGATGCATTTCTGTTTCCTTTATAGGAACACAGCTGGGGCTATGTTGTAGAGCCCTGTTCCTGGCTCAACACCTCTAGTGCAGGGTTGCAGCTCTGTGTGAATAGGTGTGTTTTCTTGTTTAGGTAGCTGCCCACAGGGGTGACAGTGGACACCCAAAGGGGTCTGAGAAGGATAGCAAACTAAGGCCTGCACTGGCTGTAGTTCCTTACAGGAGTTCTGGACTCTGGATGCCGCACATACACATATCTGTTCTACTGACCAAATTACTCTGGCTCAGGGAATATACTGGTCTCCCAAGAGCTAAGTCATCCTTAAAAGGGGGGAATTGGAAAACGACAGTCAATGAGGATGATGTGAGAGTTTTTGTGCTTAAAGTCCTTCGTACGATAGTATGCTGTGTGCTTGTGGCACTACTGTGCTGGTGAGGGAAAGAGGACAAGGCCAGCCGTCGTATCAGGAGTGGGGATGTTCCCTGGAAGGAATATAACTTCACACCACCAGAGCTGGTGCAGAAAGTGAGGACTTGAAGGGTGGCTTGGGGGAAGCTAGCATCTCTAGAGGCTAGTCATCTCTCCAGATGGGGGAGAAAAGCAGACAGATATCCTCCACCTCTTGGGAGGGCAGGAGCTGAGCAGAGGTGCTTAGTGATTGGTGCCTGTGGAAGGGTGGGGTCTGTATCCAGTGTCTACTTTTCCATTTCTGTTATTAGTCACTTGTTTTTAACAGCTGCTGATCTGGGTGCAGATGTGCCAGGCTGATCTCAGCTGTGCTAGAGAATGTGGTCTGAGCCAAAGGAAGCGCAGCTTCTCTCCTCCCTCCAGGCCACATAGTGGTGGCAGCACGAGTGCCAGGGAGGCTGGTGGTCCTGGCCCTGCAGGGAGATAAGCCAGGGACCAGCAGGGACTCTTGGGCAGACAGGAGTCAGGGCAGAGAATCGGCATGGGATCCAGACAGGATGGGTCTGCAAAATGCCTAAATGTCCCCTGGTGTGACGCAGAGCCTTGCCACTGGGGAATCTACTCAAGTGGGATGGAGGTAGATGGGAAAAGAGAAAATGTGGGTCTTGGTTTCTCACTGGCTGGCAGGGCTGGCAGGGTAATTATGTGGTACAGTTCATGCCTGTCTCTAGAGCACCTGGGCATGAAGAGTATGCCCCTTGTCAGATAGACACTGCTGTGAGAGTGGGAATGCAGGCCTCAGGGGTTTGGGGAGGAAGGATGGCTGTTTGATACCCACCCAAAACAAGATGCCCCCAGGGCCCTAGATACCATAAACTGCAATGCAGAAGTTTTGGCCTGAAAGCATTTAATCAAGGACTAAACTCATTTGGATAAATAGGGGTCTCCAGTTTCTCCCTCTGTGGGTGTTCTGTGGTTACCATTTCCTTTGCTCACTTGGGGTTGGGGGGATTAGGAACCCACTGATAAATCAATCCCAAAGGTTCCCATCAGTGAAATTCAGAGCTAAGTTCTGAGGACGGGAGGCTATGCCATTTTCTTGTGCAGGCCTCCCTCCAGTTCCTGCCCCTCCTCCTCTCTTGGTTTCTTCCTGGACCTGTGTTGAGACCCAAAGCACTCAGCTTCTCCAACCCTTGACATGGGGTGGCACTTCCCCAAACCTGAGGCTTCCCCCGGCTTCTCTTAGTACCTAAGGCAAATAAGTGTCCAATAAATGTGCTATCATTGGGGTACAAGCTTGCATTTGGTTTGTTTCCTTGAAACTCAGAAAAGATATGGGCTTTTCCCCTTTTAAAAAAAAATCATAATACAAATAGAAAGGGATTGGTAATAGTGGAAAACTGCCAGGGGAGGGAGGGGGCACACCTCATCAACAAGGGTACCTGCATAATGAACATTTGTACACCTACCCCTGACTTGTACCACACATCTTTAAAACAAAAAATTTTAAAAAATTAAAAAAGAACAATAAAAATAAATCTATCTCATTTTGGATCATGTTTCTGTTTTCTTGTCTATAAAGTGTAGGTATGAATCAGCCAGGCAAGTCCATAAGATACCATGCTGTTCTAAAGCTGAGTTCACATATCAAGCACTGCAAAGGTTTATTAATACCGATATGTTAAAACTGACCTAAAGCTTGAGACTAAATACATTTTCACAGCTGCAGATGTACGGAGCTTGTTGCATCAGCAGCATTACACAGACAGTGAAGGTTTTGTTGGGAAACATTCGATCAGGATCTGACTAGGGCCTCCTTGGCTCTGTCCTTTGTGCCAATGACAGTGCAGATGTGCTGACTGGTGAGGGGTGGAGTGAGCGGCCACGTCAATACTGGAGATGTCTGAGGATGTGCTAATGACTGATTCAGAGCGTCAATAGCTCAATGGAAAGCTCTTTGTGACAGTCCCATCCCCAGGGGCAGGGATATAAGGACCAGCCATGAAGGACCTATTTCAATTCAACAAGAACCTATTGACGTCCCACCAGGTGCAGGACACTGCACTAGGCTAGCTCGGGAGAGGCCAGCAGAGAGGCACAGAAGGCAGGCAGTGGTGTCAGGGCTGCAGCTCAACAGTGTCTAAGTCAGCCGAGCCCCTGGCATCGCACTGCACCAATTGAACAGTGGGGTTCTTTGCACACTATTGTTCTAGCAAGTCAAGCCACTCATTCCTGAGGTGAGGGGGCTGTGCCCTTGGAGAGTCACCAAGGAACAAATGGACACACTTTTGCTTTCTGCTCAGGGTGGCCTGTTCTGTATGCAGTATCTCGTGGTGACTGGCTGCCCTTCTGTGACAGGCAGCAATGCAGATGTCACAGAAATGTAAAGATGCCCAAAGGGTACCCAGGTCTCCACCAAATGCTCTCTTCTCTCCACTACTGTAATCTCCACTTAGCATGGTCCACAGAGTGTACCATGTAGATGCCCCTTTACCATCAGCCCCTGTATTTTCACACGTGAATCTCAGCATTTGAATTCTGAGTGGAACTAAAGTTGATATTTGAAATTGGATTAAACATTCCAACCCTTGAGAGTTAAATCATCCTTAAAACGTGAAGACTAAAAGTTGATATCTAATGAAATTGTAGATAAAATTTCTTTAAAAGTAGGAAAAAATCTTTACAACATTAGCCAAAAGGGCCTTTATACAATTATGTATATCTACTTATTTACTCTAGTTTTTAAGAATTTAGTGCAAAGGCATGAGTAGTCAAAATCATCAATTTTATCCCCGAATCAAATCCTTTTATAAAAACTATTACCAGAAGATCTCTGTTTAACATCTCTAAGCCCTGGTCAATATTTTGATGCCATCATGTTATAACATTAGTGATGAACTCAGAGGGTCTCCTGGAGTTTGCAGCTAGAGGTTTAATCAGTATTAAAAGTTCTTATCTCTGATAGAAAGAGATTTGTGGGGAAGCCCTGATCAAACCCGACAGTTCTGTCTACAGAACAGCAATCAACTCACATACTTGGATCTGGAAGATACTTTACAGAGCCTCAGAGTCTTTGTGCTACTGAAATGACCTTAAAAATGCAGGACAAACAGACTCCACAGTAGAAAAGTCATTTTTCACTTAGGAGAGAAGAAATGCTCTGGTCAGACATCACTCAGAGTTCAGAGGCTCAGTCTTGGAGATCTCCGGTAAGTCCTTCACTACTAGGACCCCTTGCCAATGTGTTGGAAAGCCTTCGATGGCTGGCTTTTGGGTGTTGGTGGAGAGTTATCTTATATCAGTAGGCTGGCTCTGGCGTGACAGATTGACAGCAGGTTATCACTCCCCACCTGTGTGTCTATGCACCTGTGCCCATGAAAGACATTATTTATCAATCATATGCAACCTCATATCTCCCAACATTGACTCAGGCAGCAACTCACTTCTGCACACCTCAGTAAAGTCCCTCCTGTGACAAGAAAAACCCAGTCCAAACCCAGAAAGAAATGTTCTCATCGTTAGTTTTGGACCATAAACCTACACACTGCTAAAAGAAATGAATTGCAATAGCTCTGTGCTTAAAGGTAGCATTCAGATGTCTACCATTAGTCATGTTTAGAATTCCAAGAATGGACTGGTATGAAGAAGGCTGGCTCAACGAACTTGGTAAAAATACCAACTAATCCCAATACACTGAGCCTTTTGTTTATCAGGGCTGTTCATAGAGAAATGTTCCAATTCAGAAGTATTTACAAAGAGCTGAAATGACCATTCACCAAAGACCTCTTGGGTTCCTCTGAACTGATTAACAATGGAGGGCCAGCCAGTAAAGAGGACTGATAAAACTTGAGTTATTTGGAAACCAGGGCCTTCCTGCCAAACTGCATTCCAAAGATAACTAAGGAAGTCACGTAGGGAATACAATTTCTTATGTGTTGGCTGGCTAACCTCCTCAACCTCCATCACGAGCTTCCATTGACTAATAAAGGTGGAACCCAATGACCACCCCGAAGACTGTCTAAAGCCCCCTGCTCCTTTAATCCTGGGAATTTGATGCTTGACAAAAGAATAGGAATTCACGGCTTTCCACAAACATGTCAATACTCTTAAATGAATGGTATATAAGAAATGTGGGCTGGGCATAGTGGCTTACATCTGTAATCCCAGCACACTTTTGGAGGCTGAGGTGGGAGGATTGCTTGAGGCCAGGAGTTTGAGGTTGCAGTGAACTATGCTTGCACCACTGCAGTCCGGCCTAGGTGACAGAGTGAGACTCTGTGAAAGCAATCAAACAAGAAAATGTGGGTGATAATGAAGTTTTTGGACCTTACTTGGGTTACAAAAATCCAACAAGGTCTCTCTAATTCCTAGGCCCTCTGCTGTGGAGATGGAGGTTTTGCTGGTTAGAGAGAATCAGCAGTGGAGACTGGTGATTGGAAGGGGATCAATCACAGCCACATTTGTGCCATGCTGCATCACAGTCGCTTGAAACTAATAGGGGTTAATAAAGTGTTAAAAATTTAAGAATAAGATTTGCTTTTAAAAATAACACTGTCAGGTCTATCCATATAATCATACCCCTTGCATTCCAGTAAGCCTGCTGGAGTGGGAGAAGGGGTGACTTTCAGTGACTGCCAGGGAACTGTTCACAGCTGGCAGCCTGCTTTGTCTACACCATGGTCCTCAATGGTACCCATTAATCTTGTCCTGTTAATAATGGTGGCAATTATTAAGGACCTTCATGCTTTATTCCCTCGTCCAAGCTTTTCGTTGCTGTTAGTTTTGTTGGAATCTTAAGGATACCCATGGAAGTATATTTCACGTGTCAGTATTACCTATCTCCTGTGTCTGGGGTGGGCGTGGAGGGACAAGGATTTTCTCTAAAGCACTCACAATTCTTCTAATAAAGAACTTGGAACTGGAAGAAGTAGGTCACTGCTTGACGCAGCTGGTTATAGCTCAGCCTGGGGAGCCTAAGGTTCTGCCTGGCTGAAAGGACTTCCAGGTTCAGGTCAAGTCTATGCATCTTCCAAAACTTTCTAATTTCAGTATGGTTTTCTAAGGTGTTTTTAGTATTGAAAGGAGAGGGCGCTCCCTGGTCTACCTGAATCATGATGCATGTGGAGGTTCTAATTCTCACTGCACTTGGGTTCTGGGATTTACAAAGAAAGTGTAAGCAACCAAGGGAAGACTATTCAGACTCTGATTCTCATAACTGAGAAGCCAAACCACCAGAAATGACCTTCACAATCATAACTTGCTTCCACTGTCTTATTCTCAACCTTTGACAAGGAGAAATAGATATTTAGTGAAAAGAACTAGGTCACAAACCACTGTTCAACATAATCACAATTTGGTAAACCAGAAATGTATGCCAACACTTACAGAAAAAAAAATACTGAAACAGAGAGCAAAATATTAACAGTGGTTCCCTCGTAATTTTTATATCACATGGTATGGTAGCACTGGTTACACTATACTTCTTCTAGAAAGTTCTTTATTCTATTATGCACATACAGAGACTAACAATATATGTAAAGTATGACATCTCACACCCTTAGACTTCTGCAGGAAATAACCCAAGGGCTATTAAGTCCACATAAACATACCATACAATCCTGTGAGGAAAATTACCATACTTGATTTACACAACTGATGCTTAGTTTGAAGTCTCTTAGCATTTTCATTCACTCAACTGAAAATTAATCTTTTCTGTTCTAGATTAATGGAGAATGGCTAGCACTAGTCTCCAAACTTTTGTGAGCACATGACCCCAATGGTAAAAGAGAAACTGTGATCATATCACTGACATACACATATTTACATATAAAATAGGAACATGCACTACTATACTAGCATGTTAGGTCCTCTATCAAATGTATGAGAATAGAACTGTTCTAGTTTTGTATTTTTCCTGCACCCCACTGGGTTATCCTGTGAGTATCCCACTTTAGAGATCTAGAGTTGAAACAGCAGAGAGAAGCTTGATATGGCTGATATTAATTTGCTACCTGGGAGGCTTCTGGGGCAGAGGCTCCAAAACTCCCTACCACTTACCCCTCTCACATGCATAAGGGCTCTACCAATCAGCACCTTGGAAACCCCCAGCCAGATGTGTAGAGAGAATTCAACCCCCTGCACCTGACAGGTCACCAGCAGGAACTCATTCTTTCCTGGGCTGAAAGTCCCTTCCCACAGTGATGCTTAAGGCAGCTGTGACTGGGGCCCTCAGCATGGCTGGCTGAGAGCCAAGCAACCTCTGAGAATGAAGCACTTCCCTATTTTTTCAGATGATTTGTCTGGAAGATGATTATTAAATAGAAAACCTTTGTGATTCTTTTTTTACTAAGAAATCTATAAATGTAACTAGACAGCTACCAGAGTAATAATACCAAAGGTTTTTGAATGTTTTCATAAAAATTGATGTCAATTAGGACATCCAGGGAAGTAAAAACACCTTGGTGTAATACTGCATCTAGATTTGTCTTTAAAATAGTCCATTTAAAAGGCTGAGAATCTGTGTGCTTTTCTATTTCCTCCAAACAAGTTCTGAATGACAGGGGAGATCTCTTTTAAGTTCAAATCTGGGGAGTGATAGAGGTTAAAAGTTAAAAAAAAAAAAATCAACCCCAAACTAATGTGACCCCAAAACAGTCTCATAAAATATTTGCTAACCCTCAATTCCATCTTCGCTAGGTGGTGGCTCTAAGTGTCTGAGATTCCCAGTACCTCATCTAACATCTGCTAACAAGTATCAGCAGAAAGCCGAAAGTATTGTTGGAGAATGAATGAATGAATGAATGGATATCCTGAAGTTCATCACTGAGGTATAGGTATAGAGGCCTGTATATTTTAGTGATCTGTTTTATAGATACTTGTGAACTTCCTGAGGTTAATATATACATTTTTTGTTTTAATTAGATGCTGGAAACAGATGAAAGTAATAACTCTTCAAAAAATTCATGGAGGCTAGGCCCAACGACTCACACCTGTAATCCCAGCACTTTGGGAGACCAAGGTGGGAGGGTCACCTGAGTTTAGGAGTTTGAGACCAGCCTGGGCAACATAGTGAGAACCTGTCTTTAAAAAAAAAAATTAGCTGGGTGTGGTGGTGCACGCCTGTAGGGGCAGCTTCTTGGGAGGCTGAGGTAGAAGAATTGCTTAAGCCTAGCAGGTCGAGGCTGCAGTCAGCTGTGATTGCACCACTGCACTCTATCCTGGGTGACAGAGCAAGACTCTAACTCAAAAACAAAACACAACAAAAACAAAACTCATGGACCAGTGAAGAAGAAAGAAGGTGAGCAGAGAACACCAACCCAGGGCGCTGGATGAAGGTCTGAACAAACTGCAGGCTGTGGAAGAACCTTTACCATGGGTGAGCAGAAAGGCTTTGGTGAGAAGCCAACCCTTGGGGCCGGTCGTGGTGGGTGAAGAGAACTGTTCAGCCTGTGCAGCTGGTCTGGAGGGGCATTCCCAGCAATCAGCTTGTGGGTTCACAGAGGCAGAGTGTGACTGCGAAGGGTGACAAGTTCAAAATGCTTAGGCCTGGAGGAGGAGGCTGCCTGGGAGGCATGGCACAGGCTAAGGCACTTTCATTCCATCCTGCAGGTAACGGGGAAAGTGAAGTTGATTTTAAGTAGGACACCAACTCTACTTCCTTACTTTTGAAAACATGACTGCATTTGAAAGGAAATTTTTAAAAAAGGTAACTCTAGCAATGTGAAAACAGAAAATATCCAGAAATAATTTATCTGCAAAGATAGGTTAAAGTATCATTTTTGTATTCTATATTAAGATCCCAAATTCTGAATCATTAATCATGAGGCAGAATCAATCCAGTGCTGAGCACAGTTGGCTGGATGTGGTGCACACTCTGTGGACATGTATTTTTTGAACAATAGGAGTTTAAGCTTTGAAGATAACCAAGTTAAAGGGGTCCCACTTTTGAAAGGTGTCATTACTGAACCCTGCCTTGAGAAATTGACTATGAATGCCTAGAAATGTGCATTGGATAATATTTCAGTGGAAACAACATGCAAATGCTGACTTAGATTTCCCAAGAATATGTAAAAAAGTAGTGTGACAAATCTTATTATGCTAAAAACCAGGAAAATAAGAAAGAACACCATGCATGTTCATGGAATATCACAAGAAAATGACTTCTCTGGTTTCCTCTGTTCTTTTAACCACCAAGGAAAAGGTAGCAAGTTCCTTAGAGGAAAGTCTGGCACAGAAACACTGCAGGATGTCCTTCCATTGCCACTCCATGCGACATGCTTTGGTGACACTAAGAAGGGAGGTTTGTGGGTTGGCTGCAGGGCTGGGCATTACTGGAATTCTCGACATGCTCTAGTCTGTGGGAAGGTAACAGATAGAAACTTTGAAGAAGGTATTTTCCGCACTGCAGAAAAGGCTTGGCTTCGTGGAGTCACTGTACCAAGAAGACGGCAGTGTCTAGGGGCCGTGGGAGGCAAGGCAGAAATTACCCTTGACGGGATTATCCCATCATTAAATATGCTGCAGGCATACAGCCACAGAGAGAGAAGGGAACAGCTGGCTCTATTCTCCATTCCCTACTTCCAGACTCGGGAGCATCAGAGTTGGCTTCCTAACCTGGGGAGATCCTCTCTTCATTACCACCCTAAACACTCCCCCTGCACATACCAGCCAGCATCTTGGACACTGACTTCTAGAACCTGCTTCACCTGTCCAGATGTGAATGAGGAGGTACCAAGTGGATTTTCACAATCCTCTCACACTGAGGCTTCTTCCAAAACTTGGAAGTAAACATTGAGGGTAACCTGATGAAAGTTTGTCACTTTGCTGGTTTGACATCAAACACTGGCCCTGAAGCCAGACTTTGCTTTTTTAGGGGCTGCTTTGAAAAGAAATAAAGGTCTAATTGACCTTCAGAACCAGAATCTCCCACCTGTACCCTACATGAAGCAACTTGGAACAGGGAAGGAAGGCTGAAATGGGCAAAGGCTCTGCCTCCTGAGGAATCCCAGGTGGGACAAAAACCTAGTTGAGCACTACAGGCTGAGTCAAGGACTCCAGTGTGCTCAAAAAGGTGGGGTCTAGTCACACAGATTGCCTTATTCAGCAGGGGATCACTGTAAGGTAGGAGGGGGAGGCTTGAACTTCTGGCAAGTCTAGGGCAGGCAAAGATTCTTCAATCTTGTCCAAAGCAGTAGCACAAAGTACCACAACTGGAAAGCTCCTTACAAATAACTGTGTAGCCCTTTGATTTTACATATAGGCAGATTACCTTCCTTCTCTGGGCCTCAGTTCCTAATGTGACACCACAAACAAGTGACTGGGGCAGAGTATTGGGGATGAGAATCTTGGGCATCCTGTTTGTTGAATAATTATTACTGTCAACCAACCAAGCTGCTTCCAGATATGGATAATCACTTCTTTTCACCTCCCAGCTCAGAGAATGCCACATATCCCAATCTTATGCAGTCTAAAAGCTCAGTGGCAAGAACTCTTATTTTGGCAAGAGATATGAATAGATAGATCAGAGAACAGCACATCCAAATGGCCAGTAAACACAAAGAAAGATGCCCAACCTTACGGGTTGTCAGGGAAACACAAATCTCAGTAACAATGAGCTATCACTTACCACTCTTTTTAATTTTTACCAATCTGATAGGTGAGAAACCCCACTGCTGATGGGTCAGGCAGGTTATGGCTCAACATCACTGGTGGAAATGTAAATTAATTCAATTTTTTAAGAGAGAAATCTGACAACATAGATTTTAACTTAAAGCACACACTCCCTTACACTCAGAATCTTTTCTTTGGTAGACACTATTCAGTTGATTTCCTACTCAGAATCCATTTCCCCTTTCCTCTTTCTAACAGAATGCTAGCTTTCTTGTGTATCAATTCCTGCCCCTATAACAACAAGGCTCTGTTGTGTCAAAGGGTGAGTCTATCTCCTTTGCACACGACTGGCTTAGGAATGCAGGCCTCAGCCAATCAGCTGCTGGCATTCTCCTGGCCCCATGGTTTCATTTATGATTGGACATGTAGCCTACTCTGGGTCAATGGGATTAAAGTAGAAGTTTTCTAGGGGCTTCTGGGAAAGACCCAGCCTCACTCTTACAACAGACTCCAGGAAGCCTTTCTCCATTGGCTGTTGTTACATTCAGCAGCTAGGCCAGAAATGACTGCATCCATCTTGCCTTTAGTCCAAGAGTAAAGCAAAAATGAGGAGGAGGACACAAACCTACTTAAACCACATCTGCAAACACCCTGCCACTGACCTGTGCCAATGTATCCTTTTTGTTAGTCTTCTTTCTAAATTATGACTTATTTTAAACATAGAGAAAGGCATCGAGAATAAGGCACAAAATATTCAAGTGCCCATGACTCAAATTTCACAAATGTTCACACTGTGCCACATGCTCCAGTTTCATGTGTTAAATCAAACTTTACAGACAACTTGGAAACTACCTTTGTAGTTTCCCTGACTTTATTCCTCTTCCTCCCTCACCAAGAGCAATCACTACCCTCAAGTTAGCAGGTGCGCCCTTCCTTCCCTTCTAATATTTACATTATACATGTATTAGGTTGACCTACAGGAATTGGCCGATATCAACCTTTTAATCTACATATATGTATTGTGTATAGTTAAACCTTGTATATATACAAATGCTTTTTAAATGGCATCCTTAAAGATATATAATTTATCAACTCTAGTCACCACTATACTTTGGAGGTTTATCCATGTTGATACCTGTCATTTTGACAGCCACTCAGAATTATATTGATTGGATAGAGTATGTTTTCATCTCCTTCAGACAGATATTTAGGTTGTTTTCTATTACAGATGCTGTGTGTACATCTTGGTGTGCTTCTGGTGCTCACAGAGGAGTTTCTGCTGGGTAAAGGCTGGTCTTCACATTTATTAGATGCTGCAGCACTGCCTGAACTTACAATCCTGCCATCCGGGTATGAGGTTCTACTTCAGTGCTTCCTCTCAGTTTTGTCAGATGTCAACATTTAGCTAATCTGTTGGCTGTGAAATTGTTACTTTTTGAGGCCTTAATGTGCATTTCCTTGATTACTAATTGAGCGTCTTTTCATGTTTATGGACCATTCAGTTCTCCTCTTCTGCAAAGAGCTTCTGCCTACGCTTTGACCATCTCCCTATTGGCTTGTTAGTGTTTTTTAAATTGAGTCCTGGAAGGTCTTTGGGTAGCCTGAAATAGGTCTTTGTTGCATGTTGAAAATATTTTCATCCAGTGAAGGGCTTGTTTTTCCACTTTAAAAAAATGGTTTCTACTGTCATTCATAATTTTACACTTTTTTGTCATGAAATGTATCAATCTTTTCATTTTATCATTTATGCTTTTTTGTGTTTTGCTTAAGAAATTCTTTCTTCTCTGAGGTCATAAAGATATCTGTTTTTCTTCTAAACATTTTAAAGCTTTGTCTTTCACATTTAGGTCTTAAGTCCATTTGGAATTTATTTTTGTGTGAGATGTGAGAAAGCTATCTATGTTTCTATTTCTCTATGTGAGAAATCAGTCATCCTAGCACACTGACTTGGCTCCCTTATCCCGCTGATTGATAATGCCACTTCTGAAATATAACTCTGATATGTCCCTAGGCCAAATGATCAGATTAAACAACCTAAATATGACATGTTGATCTCTGAAAATATGTCATTTTAAAAAATAATAAAATCTTTATTAAAAAACCTATCTCATTGGGCAAGACTACCATCTCTTTGTCTTGGTTTTTCTTGGCCCTTTGCTCTTCTTCCACATGAATTTTAGGATTAGTTTATTAAATTCTGTGGAAAATATTTTTTGAAGCTTTTGTTGACATTGTACTGAATTAAGGCAGAGCATGGTGGCTCACACCTGTAATCGTAGTGCTTTGGGATGCTGAGACAGGAGGATTGCTTGTGCCCAGGCATTCAAGGCTACAATGAGCTATGATCATGCCACCGCATTCCATGGTGTTAGAATGAGAACCTATCTCAAAAAAAATTTGTACTGAATTAATATATTATTTGGGAAAGACTGCTGTTTTTACAGTTTTAGTTTCTGTTTTCATTCAGTCATTTTTTCTAGTCTTTTTTCTTTTCTTTTTCCTTTTTCTTTTTTGAGTTGGAGTCTCACTCTGTCGCCTAGGCTAGAGTGCACTGGCACACTCACAGTCACCCCAGCGTCGATCTGCTGGGCTCTGGCAATCCGTCTGTCTTAGCCTTCCAAGTAGCCGGAACTACAGGTACGTACTACCATGCCAGTCTAATTTTTTTATTTATTGCAGAGATGAGGTCTCGCCAAGTTGCCCGGGCTGGTCTCAAACCTGCAGGCTCAGGCAATCCACTTGCCTCGACCTTCCAAAGTTCTAAGATTAAGGTTGAGTCACCAAGCCCAGCCTCTGGTCTTTCAATTTTTTAAAAAAATTAACTCTACAGATCTCACCTTTTTGTTATTATATTTATTTCTGAGTGTCTTCATTTTTATAGTTAATGGAATCTTTTACATTTTCATTTTCCACTTAGAAGTTGCAAGTGTTGAGGAATGCTATTGAATTGGTACCCATAAAACTTTCTGAATTCACAGAATAGTTCTAATCAGGCAGATTGCATTGGGTTTCTAAGTAGACTACCATATGGGTTTCAACAAACAAAATTTCTTCTTTTCAATCCTTATAGCCCTTATTTCTTTTCCCTGTTATGTTGTAGTAGCTAGAATTTCCAATACACAATGTTTTGGAGAAGTGGTGGAATTGGGCGTGCCATATTTCTGCATGTCACATTTGACCATTCAGGATGTTTACTGTAAGTTTTTGGTAGATGCCCTTTATTGGGTCCTCAATTCACACAGGCAATAATTTTTTTAAAAATTGGGAATAGTTGCCAAATTTCTATCAAAAGCTTTTCATGCATTTATTAAGATGACGGAACACCTTTTCTCCTTTAAGCTGTGATTGCGGGAAAAGTCTACCAGTAGCCTTGCTACAATATTGGAATTTCCCAGATGATTGACTCACACCGAAGGGCAAGGGAAGATGAGATGGCAAGAGCTCTAAGGCGCTGATGTAGGCAAGTCCCACATTGGCCCCATAGCACCCCAGATCCTTTATTTTTGCTGCCAGTTCAACAAATAAGAAATGCTGACATCCTGTCCACTGCTCAGAGATGCTACAAACTGAAAGGGGAAAAAAAATCCCAGGTGGACTTCTTACCACTTCTAAGCCCCAGGCTGGAAAGGGAAAACAGATGTCCTTAGTGACATTTTGCTCCTGGCACGTTCTCCTCCCCTTGCATTTACAGCAAAGACACAGAGGAGATGGAAGAACAACAGTGTAAAAGGACATCATGTTTTTCATCTACAGGAGAGGACAGTCACTAATCCTAAGAAAAGGACTTCAGAAGTTTGGCAATCCAGGGGAGAGAAGGCAGGGAAGCTACTGGGAGTGAGAACGTGATGCCGTCAGCCAGCGTTCCTGTGGATCACCTGAGGACATTCATCAGCCACCAGTGACCTTGTCTCCCTAAGGGTTACCTGCAAGGAAAATTATTGACTCAATAAACATTTGCTAGCACCTGCTCTGGCCCAGAATCTTGGCTAAGCACTAGGACTCCAGCAGTTCCTGCCATCTAGGAGCATGGTCTAGTGAGAGACTCCAACTTTCAAACCAAGGCTTTAAGTCCTGGAACAGAAACATGCAGAGTTTTTTTTGGAAAATTATGTGTGGAACAAAAAGGGAGGACGCTTAACTCTAAAGAAAACAAAACTATGAATTTCACAGAGCAGCACGGTATAAGTCTTCTGTTAGGAACATTGGCAGAGAAGTCTAATATAGTGTAGAAGGCGTCAGGAGAGAGAAAGAGGGAAAAATGGAATGTAGATGAATTAAAGATCAAAAACAATTGGGAAGAAGAAAATAAAACCCAACGGCTATCATCCACTTATTGGGCATCACTGAAAACACGTTGTAGCCACTAACACATTTAATTCTTCCAACCTCCCTGAGACGGTATTATTATTATTCCCATTATCTCCAGAGAAGAAAGGAACAAGGGGTCCAGTGACAGCCCCTTAACTGCCAGCTCTACTTCCCCAAAGAGGATAAAAGGACCCTAAGAAAGCACATCCTCCTGAGAATACGTGGGTCTTGGGCTAGAATGAGGGGGGCTGGTCTAGAAGGAGAGCAGTTTCTCAGACCTACAACCAGGCCGCATACCCTGTTGCCATCTGAATTACTAGCTGTAGACAGCCCTATCATCATGCAATCATGGTCCCAAATGTGCGCATTCCATGCAGTGAACCAGAGTCCTGGGATTAACTGGCCTTACACACCTTGGATGGCAGTTCATGGATTACCTATTGTTAAGTCTAGCCTGCTCCTTGAGGGGGTAGGGAGTCCTCACCCCATCCTATCCCAAATACTTTATCCTAAATTTCCTTCTAACCACATACACTGAAGAGTCCTGGGTTTTATCCATTCTGTTATATTTCCCAAAAGTGGGAATGCACTTGGATGCCCTCCAACTTGGCTGCCCTTAATCTGGTTGTGTCCTTAAGAGGAAGTGGTGACATCTAATAGGTCCAGGCCATCCACTCAGGCGAGAGTCCATTGACCCGATATGATGCACCCTGTGCTTAGTGGCAGACATCCGTGGTTCCGATCTCAGGCCTGCCCTGAATAGGCTGTCTCCCCAGGAAGACAAGTCTGGGCTTGTCTTCTTTGTAAACTGGGCAGGCTAGACAAAATGGACCAGAAGTTTCTCTCATGTCCCCAATCTAAATTGTGCACCTTTTTTGTCCTAAGTAAATCATATGAATTGTCTACCCTAACTGAGTGTGTCTCTCTTCATACTTTGGAAACCAAGCCCAAGACAACTTGCTAACTGGTTGTCATCAGGTTCTGTGCTCAGAAGTGCTTCTCTACTCAGTAGCAGAACTAGGGAAGCCTGAGACTGTGGGTGGGGTGTAAGTGAGTAGGTTAGGACCTGTAACTTGATGACAGCTGACGGCACTTTCCAGGCCTGAGCAAAACACATGAGCAAAACATGGCCCAAACCAGAAAGTAGCAATGCCAGCTCTCTGCTGATTTTAAACATATGCCAAGGCCAGGAGAGGGCGTGTGGTCAATTAAGGATTCCCAACCTTAGTTTTAAAGGGAAGAACAGACAAAATGAAACCCAGTGGATTCCTGTTCTATCCAAGGCTATCAGCAGTTCTTATCTATAATTTTCTTTTACTTGCTCTATGACCTTGGACAACCTTGTCAGGTGCTTGGAGTCTCAATGTTCTCTAGAAAGTTGGACATCAGCATCTGCATCAAGGGGTACCCAGGAACATAAAATGAGATCAAATATGAAACACCCTTGGTAGCTGTGTTTGAAAACTTGCAAATAAACAAGTTAAAATTAAAGCAAAATTAATTTATAGGGAAATATACAAGAGTCGTTAGGCCAGGCATGGTGGCTCACACCTGTAATACCAGCACTTTGGGATGCTGCGGTGGGAGAACTGCTTGAGGCCAGGGGTTTGAGGCCAGCCTGAGCAACATAGCGAGACCTTGTCACTACAAAAAATTAAAAAATAGCTGGGCATGGTGGTGGGCACCTGTAATCCCAGCTACTCAGGAGGCTGAGGTAAAAGGATCTCCTAAGCCCAGGAGACAGAGGCCGCAATGAGCTGTGATTGTGCCACTGTACTCTAGACTGGGTGACAGAGAGAGATCTCGACTCAGAAGAAAAAAAAAAGGAGTCTTTAATGTAGCACACACATAGGAGTATCTATATGTAAATATGTACACTAAAGATCTGGATGTTTTATTGCACACACAATAGACCTCAGTTTAAAAAGTTACAGGAGCAGAGGTGCATGGCCAGAGATATGCATGAAGGTTTACTAGCAGTAAACAACCACTCTTCATTCTTGTGAAAAACAGAAACAACTTAAAACATCCAGTAGGTGGTGAACAATTAAATAAATTCAGGTACTTCCACATGGTAAAATATTACTTATCTATTTAAATTTTGTTTTCAGAGAAAACATTTAACATCACAAGAACATGCTGAAAGAAAATAAAAAGTGGGAAGAAAACAGAATATGAAACTGTGTAGCGCTGACCTCCAATTTACAGTTCATATCTGCAGAGACCCATACAAGAGGAAAGGGTTATCAGTTGTATCCCTGGGGTATGACTGTGGGTGGTATTTATTTTTTCCTTTATACTTTTCTGTATTTTTCCAAATTGTCTAAAATGAACACATTTCACTTTTAGAATTGGAGAAAAAACACATAGTAAAAAAAAATGAATGCACACCATAAAACTCTTGTAAAAAGTGGTGATATTATGGAAATGAGGCAGACACGAAGGTATTGCACTCTCTGAAGAGCGTGGGGGCTGCTGTAGCACAGAAAAGCTTCTCACAACTCATCGCCAAAGAAAGTAGAGCCTTTGACGCCAACCCCAAGACAGAAAAGCTGGAAACTGGGTTTTAAGAATATCAAAATCACTGACAGAGAGCTCAAGAAATCACATGAGCAACCTGATTGGAAATGAAGGACAACAGGAAAAGAGAGAAAAACCTTCAGAATTATTTTAGAGTTTCACAAGACAAGTTTCTCAGTGAAAAAGACCTTGTTTCTAAGCCATTATTTTTAATGTCACGTTACAGTTAAAGAATCCTTCACAGATTGACTTATTGTTGTTCTATTATCCTTATTATCAGTATTATTTTGCGAAACAGTAAACTGTCTGAAATGTTCAGGATAGCCTTAGATTTCTGAATTGAAATGATGGGAAATTGGAGTTTACCTCCATATAAAAAGAATACTAAATCCCTGTAGTTATGAGTAATTTTTACTGAGCAGGATTTTATACACATACCATTCTTCTTCAAAAGAAAAAATATGTGAAATAGAATATCATGTTGTTTTTAATAGCAAAATATCTAATGTTTCTGAAGAGATAACATTAAAGAAAACTAAAAAGTTAATTTCCTCTCATCCCAGCAACCTCACCATGAGACATTGGGAGGAAGAGGGACTAGTTACTGAGACAGAGTGGTCAGGAGATACTGCCAGGGAAGGGGCATCCTAGTACCCTGAAGCCTCGTACACCCATCAAACAAGGCACAGCTTGCAGTCCACAGCCCCTTTCAGAGGATGCTGCCCCACTATGCTGACGCCGCCCTTGCTCAGAGGTCAGAGGTCAGACTGAAACCCAGCCCCACCCAGAAAGTCACCATGGGCTCAGAAGTGTAGCGATTTCATGAGAAAGCTGGAGCAACTAAGCAAGAGGGGCAACTCGAAATTCCAAGGACAGGGCAGGAAGGGGGTGTCAGTGAGAAGGACCAGCTGTGTGAGCTGATTTCACACAGAAGGTAACTGTGCAGGCCACAGACAGTGGGCTTCAGCCAAAGGCTTTTGATCTTTTCACAATTAACAATCTAGGCTGTGGTAGTTACATCTATATTCATAAGAAGCTTTTCAGGAGAGAAGTATCACTGACTCCAGTTTTTCACAAAAACTGCCAATGCTTTCATTATTCATCTTATGAAAGACAGGAATCAGACTGCCCTCCCTCTCTACCCCCTCCCATCCATTCACCCATCCATCCATCCATCCATCCATCCAGTCTTTGCTTAGTATACCATGCACCATGCTGGATGTTAAAGACACAAAGCTGGATTTACCAGGATTCCTGTCCTTAAGGAGATCAGAGTCGAGTAAGGAAGACAGGGATGTACAACAGAAATTACCTGCGCCAATGGACCTACAATATCCTCTGATAAAGAATCACAGGAGCCGGGCTCGGTGGCTCAGCCTGTAATCCCGTGCCTTGGGAGGCTGAAGTGAGTGAATTGCCTGAGCCCGCGGGTTCGAGACCCGCCTGGGCAAGCGAGACCTCATTTCTACAATAAATCAAAAAATTAGCCGGGCGTGGTAGCGCACGCCTGTAGTTCCAGCTACTTGGAAGGCTGAGGCGGAAGAATCGCCGGAGCCCAGCAGGTCGCGGCTGCGGTGGCTGGGAGCGGCCACTGCACTACAGTCTGGGTGACAGAGTGAGACTCCAACTCAAAAAATAAAAATAAAAAAATTGGGGGCTAAATAGCAATAGAATTAAACTTATTAAGTCCCCAGATCCATTATTTCTGAACTCAAGTAACATGTAATTATGTAACTGAAGAAGAAATCTGTACCAACTATTTACACAAACCAAGCAAATGATACAGTGCTTTGCATACCATTCTTTACTTTGATATTTTCATCCTATATTTTCACCTCGTTAGATAATTTTTATTTACCTATTAACCTCATTTCTCCATATTGGTACACAGAAAATTTTTCTTGTTCTTTGGTGTTTTTTACAAAGATACCCCAAGTTAAATAAATGAGATTACAGATTAGTCCATTGTTTCAATATGTAGTTTTTTTTTTAATTCCATAAATTTAGCTTAAAAGAAAATACATTGTTAAAACTACCACATTTCAGGCTGGGCTCAGTGGCTCAGCCTGAAATCCCAGCACTTTGGAGGCCGAGGCGAGTGGATTGCCTGAGTCTGCGGGTTTGAGACCAACCCTGGGAACTTGGTGAGACCTCATCCTTACAATAAATCAAAAATTAGTCGGCCATGGTAGCGCAGGCCTGTAGTTCCAGCTACTTGGAAGGCTGAGGCGGAAGGATCGCCGGAGCCCAGCAGGTCGATGCTGGGGTGGCCATGAGTGCACCACAGCACTCCAGCCTGGGCGACAGAGTGAGACTCTAACTCAAAAAAATAAAAATAAAGCTACCACATTTCACAGAGTCCTACAATTTTAAAACCAAAAGGCATTTTCCACATCATGTAATTATGTTGTTTCATCATATAAGCAGATCTGAAAGAATTCAAGCCAGGTAGCTTTGGTGAATAGACCTTAAATCTCCAGATTGCTAGCACAGTGATTTTTTTCCAGACTACTTTGTTGCTTCTTTTTATCTGCTACTTAGAGAAGCCAGAACTTTCTGTCCTTGGTTGAAAGTTTCTTTTCAGGAGATCTGTGAATAGCCAGCTCCAAACCCTTCGAAGAAAGCCCAGGACAGCTGACCTCAAGGTTTTGCAGTGGGCACTTCTCCTAACTGGGACCATTGTTCTCCCAACCTTGACTTTATGCTCCTATAAAGGAAAGAATTCAGCAGCACTGGATAGACAAACAAATATATTTCGAATTTCTCCCCCATGATAGACAGGGCAGAACAAAGCATCTGAGGCAGAGGTGTGGTTAAGAAAAGCTTTCAGACTCTGACACTGCCCTGAACACTGCCATCCAAGGTAAACACACAGCTTAGTGAAATTTCAGGCAATGGGCTATTTGCCTTTATGTGTGATCCCCTATAAAGGAGGATGAGAAAAAAAAAAAGATTCGAGAAAATCACATAATCATCACGTACTGAGACTAGATACAAGAGCTTAATTGTTTAGATCCTGGATGAGTAAATGACATGAGGCATAAAACGTTAGAGGCAGAGGACTCTGGCGGAAACAATGGAGGGAGAGCCTTGGAACCCCTACACAGAGCTCTATCGAGGCTGAGTCGGGGTATGTTGGAGGGGGAGGAACCAGGGGCCAAGCTCTCTTCTTTAGGTAGAGAAGAAATTAGTTCGCTCCTACATGCTATTCTGGCAATCTCGGGGGGAAAAAAGATATTCCTATGGAAGAATGAGAGTTAGAAAGAGTGCCTTGATGGCCTTGATTGAGCTGTGCCATGAAGAAAGGAGAGCAATAGGACGACTCTAATGGATCTGAAGCCAGGTGGTCTCAGAAGTACTCCAGAAGACAGCTGACTCCATGAGCAGGACTGCCTTGTACAGTTGGGCAGGCTGTACACTGCTCAAAGGCACTGTCCATCCTACCCATGGCTAGCCAAACTGCTTAGGAAAGGGATTCCTTTTTCACAAAGGTATGAAAGCGTTATTAGTCTGGAAAAGCCTCGAACTCAAGGGGTTTGATCCAATCCCCACCTCTTCTCTAGTAAAGCTCTTTCTTTTTCTTTCTTTCTTTCTCTCTTTTTTTTAAGATGGAATCTCATTCTGTCACCCAGGCTGGAGTGCAGTGGCACGCATGCTCATGGCCACCCCAGTGTCAACCTGCTGGGTTCCGGCCATACTTCCGCCTCAGCCTTCCAAGTAGACGGAACCACAGGCACACACTACCACGGCCTGCTAATTTTTGATTTATTGTAGGGACAGGGCTCACCAAGTTGCCCAGGCGGGTCTTGAACCCACAAGCTTAGGCAATCCACTTGCCTCTGCCTCCCAAAGTGCCGGGATTCCACCCAGCTCAGCCAGCACGTTCTTGTGTGTCAATTTCCCTTTCTGCAAAGTGAAATGCAGGGTTGCATCTACCCGGAGAGAGGCGTCTTTTTCCTGGGATTGTATTATAAACGTAGACTCCCTACCCCAGAACTGCTGAATCAGAATCTCCCCATCAACACTATCCCAGTGGCATGCCCACTGCAGTTCCAGAAGCACTGGCCTAGCACACAGAACGCACTTCACTTTCCAGAAGGGGAAACTGACACGCAAGAAAGCGCTTTGCCTGGGTTCCAGGCTTTTCCAGACTAATAACCCTTTCAATACCTCAGATCTATTTGATCAGACTAGCACAAGGAGGCAGGGCCAGAACGTTCCGTTTCTTTTAGAGTCCCAAGGCTCCTGGAACCCTCCAAGACTTGGGATGTATTTTTTCAAGACCCCTTGTTCACTTTGGAAGGAGGATCCCTGGAGTACATCTGACCCAGAGCCCTGGAGTTCCCGTGCCCAGAGCTTCAGTTCGCAGATTCCACCTAAGCTTCACATCTAGGGGTGCTTGTGTGTATGCACGTGTGTGTACAAGTGTGTGTGTGTCACAGAGAGCGCATGCACGAGGAGAAACGGGGTACACAGAGCAGCTAGAAACAGACTGCATGCGAACCCTGCTCTTCTTTTCTCGTTTAGGGCACTCCCATAAGAGCCCAAGCCATCAGCCTGCCTTGCCTCCGGAAGAATCTGCCCCCAGATTTCCTTTGCATTCTCCGTTTAAGTAAACAGACTGTGCTTCTAAACCTGGGATGCCTTTCAACCTTCCTTGTCCCTTTGCTGTTGATATGATCCCTCACTCTCGTCATCTCTCTCTCCCTCTCCCTCTGCCTCCAAATTAAGTTGTATTTTTTTTTTTATAGTTTGAGATTTTATGCTTGGTTCTTTGATCCATTTCCAAAATTAAATTGTTAAGTCACCTTCCTCGTCACTGCTAGGTGATGCTCAGCCTACAGGAGTAGAGAGAAAGTCCAGAAGCAAAAGTACCAAGGACAGAATTCAGAATCCAAAAGCCTGGTTACAATATATCTTCTTGGAGCAGCACGCATCACCTCACAGTGAAACTATCAAAACAGCACTTCTCAGAGAAAAGCTGCTAACTTGAAAAGCTGCCAACTTTTTCTCCTTAGCATTATCTCTTTTGTTCGTGCTCACTGGCTCGCGCTCTCTCTCTCTCTCTCTCTCTCTCTCTCTCTCTCTCTCTCTCTCTCTCTCTCCCCTCCCCGCTTTCTCTTTTCTCTTTCTCTCCTTCCCTCCCTGTCTTATCCTCCCTCTCCCTTTCTCCCCGCCCTCTTCCACCAGGGAGGACCTCTTTCATCTTCTCCAAGCTAATCATGATTCTCTGTGCTCTCCTTTCTGAGTTCTAGGAAAGGGAGAATCACGGGGAAAAGAATTGTTGACAACAAGTTTTCACAGTGTGAGTGCCTCTTTGCAGACAGGGGCCCCTCCCCCTACCACCTTCCTGCTCCAAGTGAGCTCCCTCCTGGAGCTGAGGACGTTCAGTGCAGCTGGCCCAGCACCCCTGGTCAGCTGGCCCCTGGTCAGACGCCACCACGTCTCTACCTGGTCACTTCTGTCCCTTCATCCTCCCCTCCCTCCTTTTAGCCATTGATCAGGCGGATAGAAGAATGCTGAAGGATGTTTCTGCTGGGGTATTTACTTATGAAAGCGAAGGGGGAACAGCCATCTTCTTAAACTGAGGGAGGATGTCCTGCGACCAGATATTTAAGAAAAGTCAAGTTTTTTCGTTGTTATGCTGGAAGAAAAAAAAAAGAGCAAGAACTGAGGAAGGGAACAGGAGGGCTGGGTGGTTTGGTGACTTTTCTCCAGCTCATGGGAAAGATGGACTTGGGATGCATACACAGGTTTCTCTTTCTCCCTCAATTTGACTTGAGAGTTAGGAGGGGGTTTTTTTTATTGCTGTTGGTTTGTATTCCTGGAAGGACTCTCATTAATAATCAAATTGTAGGGAATGAAGGGGAAATTTTTAAGTAAAGGTGGCTGGGACTATACCAAGCTACCTGTCTCAGTATTCTGGCATACCACTTTACCTCTCTGGATCTTAATTTCCTTTGACATAAAATTAGGATAATGCAGCCAGTTGCGGTGGCTCACACCTGCTGGAATTGCAGCACTTTGGGAGGTGGAAGAGAAAGGACTGCCTGAGTCCAGGGGTTCAAGGCCAGCCCGGGCATCTTGGAAAGACCTTGTCTCTACAATAAATAAAAAAGAAAAATTAGCTGGATGTGGTGACACACACCTATAGTTCTGGCTAATTGGAAGGCTGAGGTGGAAGGATTGCCTGAATCCAGCAGGTCAAGGCTGGATTGGGATCATGCCACTGCACTCCAGCCTAGGTGACAGAGTGAAGCTCTAACTCAAAATAAATGAATTTTTAAAAATGAAGGTAATGCCAGTGATCCCATCTACCACACAAGGATATTGAAAGAAGCATGTCAGATAATGCATGGGAAGGAATTTTGAAAAGTACATAATTGCTCTAAGAATAGAAGCTGTTATTGATGTCAAATCATTGTCTCAAGTGCCTCATGAGAAATAAGTTTGAGCAAGAATTTTTTTTACTAATTGTTAAAAGGAAAACTTTAGACAAATTAAATTAACAGAGTTTAATTGAGCAAAGAATAATTCATGAATTGTGTTGCTGCCGCCTCCCCCCCCACCCTGCCCCACCCCGCCCAGCCCCAAGCCAGGGCAGGCTCAGAGAGACTCCAGCACAGTCACATGGTGGAAGATTTGTGGATGGAAAAAAAAACAATGTACAGGAAACAGAAGTGAGGCACAGAAACAGCCGGGTTGGTTGCAGCTTAGTGTTTGTCTTATTTGACTCAGTTTGAATAGTTGGACACTTTTGATGGGTCAAAACTCAGCGACTGACACAAGAGTAAGTTATAATTTGTTTACACATCCAATTAGGGTCCAGTTCATTATATGATAGGTTATGAAGAAGCCTCTAGGTCCAACCTAAAATACATAAAGAGGCAGCTTTACACTAAACACAATCAAATAGTTTACAATAAAATTAGGGAGGCAACACACAGAGCACACAGTAACAGATGATAATATGAGCTGGCGTATGGTAAGGGCCAAGTGATTGGTACAGACACACGTGGGTGGCTAGAAACCTACAGACTACACAAATGTCGAGCAAAGAGTGGTTTGAGAAGGTCTTATTGAAGAGACAGGAGCTGCTCTAGATTAGATTGTGTCTCCCAAAAAGATATGTTGGAGACTTCACTCTCAACACCTCAGAGTGTGACTTATTTGGAAATAGAGTCATTGCAGATGTAATCAGTTAAGATAAGGCCATACTGGATTGAGGTGGACACATAATCCAACATGGCTAGTGGGAGAAGGATGGAGAGAGACACAGGGAAGCGAATGCCATGTGAGGTCACACATGCAGTGGAGGACCATGGGGCCACAGAAGCATTGGTTCAAAAGCTGTAGCTTCAAGCCAAGGAAGGAAGGCCAAGGATGGCCAGCAAATCACCAGCAGCCAAGAAGCAGCAAAAAGGGATTCTCCACCAGGTTGCAAGAGTGAGCATGGATGGCCCCGCTGACACCCTGATTTCGGACGCCTGGCCTCCAGAACTGGGAGAAAGTAGATTTCTGTGGTTTTAAATCACCCAGCTTGTGATACTTTGTTACGGTAGCCACGGGAGTCTCACACAAAAATTGAAGAGGCCTCATAAACTGTGCTGTATTTTCGTAGACACAGGAGACAAGAGGTACCTCATTGTGTGATGTTCTGTCTCAGTGAGAGGTGAGCTTCACCAGTCAAGCAAATCATTTCTCAGTATGCTATAATATATTGAAATAATATCTGTGTTCCCTCTGGATAAGATCAGTAGTTTCTACTTTACTGTATAGTAACCAGTATTATTGTGACTTTGCTGCCTAGTATATTTGGTTTGGCTGCACAAACTCTTTTCAAAATGACTCCTTCTGGCTTATTATCTGTTTATTGCCCATGAAGAATCGTGCTGACCCTGTTCTCATTTTTTTAAAAACCAGTATTTGGCTTCCACGTTTATTGGTATTCAGATCTTAGTGGTACCCAAATGTCCTGATAATTTTCGACATGGAGTTCTAAGGAGAGTCATTAGAAATGAACTAAAAAGCAACCCCTAAAGGACTGTGAGCCCTGTTTGATACTCCAGATTCTGCCTCAAGGGAATCTGTTTTCTGAAGAAGTTGTTACGGTCTATTGGACCAGTACCATACCTTGAGAAAGAGCTGAGAGCCATATTTACACGTACAGCTGTCATGGGTCCAAAGTAGCCATTAGTGAGGATTAGGTAAATAGAACAACTTCAAATGTCCCTGAATACATATTTGCAGGATAATAGGCTATTGGGTGAGGTGTTTCTCTTTTAAATAGGCCCAGCTTTAAACTGAAACTCGGTTAGGCTACAAGCCCACTGGGTATTGCTGCCCCATTTCATTGCATTGTCAATTAATATATCACAGTTGTATCTGACAATGTCTTAGTATTCTCTGGGTTCTGTAATGATGATGTGGACTATGTAACATTGTTCAAGGCAAGGCACAGGAGTCTAGTCTTAGAGCACAGGTTTCTACTTAGGTATCCTCAAAGGTAGTAATGGATGTCTGTGTGCTAATCTCGTTATTTCAGAAAGTCTAGCAGAAATCACCCATTTGCGCTCAAGTAACCACATCGTCTAATTCAAGCATCAGTTATGCCTTATAAAGGTTAAGTGTCTAGAGTCTGGAGCCAGACTGTCTGAATTTCAATTCAGCATCACAACTCACTAGCTGTGAAACCTTGTCCAGTTTATGCAACCTCTCTGAACCTTAGTTTCTTTATCAGTAAAACAGGGGTGATAACAGCACTTACCTCATAGGATGGTTGTGAAGCACTTAGGGCCAAACACAGTGGCTCACACCTGTAATTTCAACACTTTGAGAGGCCAAGGTGAGAGGATTGCTTGAGTACAGGAGTTCAAGACCAGCCTGGGCAATATAGCAATACTTCCTCTTTACAAAAATAAACATGAAAAATTAACCAGCTGTGGTGGCACATGCCTGTAGTCCCAGCTACTCAGAAGACTGAGGCAGAAAGATGACTTGAGCCCACAAGGTCAAGGCTGCAGGGAGCCAGCCGTGATTGCACCACTGCACTCCAGTATGGGTGACAGAGCAAGATGCTGTCTCAGAAAAGAAAAGGAAGGCACCTAGCTATTCTACTAGTTTGGGGCACTTTGCATTTTAAGTTTCTTATCATCCTGGGTGAACCTTTCCTTCACATCACCTCTGTCTGCCTTATCTGGTGAAGATTCCTCCCAGATTTGGGGATTAAAGTATCGATCACTATTAGCTTTTCATTTCCATATTTTTCTGAATCTCCTTTGATATTTTAATAAGAAATTAGGAGAGCAAGAATCAGAGGTTGATTCACTATTATTAATTCACATTAACGAATATTAATTATCAAGTATAATTTATTTATAAGATATCTGATTTGTGCAACAAAGGAAAAAAATAAAAGGGGTCACTGATAGTAAAAATGTTTGAAATCACTTTTTTTCTATTTTTAGGATTCTTTTGTTTATATCGTGTTGACACAGTATCCAAACCATGAAGGAATATCCAGAGAATCCAGTCCTGGAAAGCATCGTGACCATAATATAATAATAACAATCACTCAGCTATTGGATAGAGTCTCTGATTCTAGCTCTCAATTTCCCATTACAATATACAGGAGATTCAGAAGAATACAAAAATGGAAAGCTGAAACTGATTGACACTCTAAGCCCACATTTTGGAAGGAATCTCTACGAGATGCAGCAGGTGAAGTGAATTCAGAGATGAAGTGAAGTAGAAACCCATCTCAGATGACAACGCACTTAAAATGCAAAGTGCCAGGATGGAAACACAAGCTGGAAGGAGTAAAGAGCAGGATGATCAATATCATCATCATTCAAGACTCGGTTTAGGGGTCACCTCCTCTAGAAAGTCTTCCTATAAGCCTCCCCCCAAGCTGAGCCAGGAGCCTCTTTGTTCTCTCCACTCTCAACACAGCCTCTGCATACTTCTGTCACATCACACATCACATTGTATTGATAGTATCTCTTTCTAGAGCTGAGTCGAAATCTAAAGTGCAGGGACCATGTACTGGTGCTGCTTGCATCTCTCCAGACTGGCAGATTCTTATCACCCGATCATCCACAGCAACTACTCAATAAATATTGAACTGCATGGTGCAGACTTTATTTATCAAACATTATGCTGAAAGCCAGCAATAGTCTCTGCTGTACTTTCCTGAACTATGAGTTTTATAGCCTGTTAAAAGAAAGGAACTTGTTTGTTCATTTATCCGCTCATTTAATCAATGTCTTCTGAGATTCCCCCATTTGCAACACTTCGTACCTGTGTTCAGCCTGATATGACTGGTTTCTTTGGAACACAAGCTGAGGCCTAGTGTCTACAACTGCTCATCTAGGTTCTCAGAAATGATTCCTCAAACAATTTATTCAAGAACCTTCCTGCGAGCAAGAACATGTGGTGTTCAGTTTTTTGTTTCTGTGATAGTTCACTTAGAATGGTGGTCTAAACATTGGGCATAGAAGCACAAAGACGGGAACAAAAAATGCTGGACACTGCTGACAAGGAGAGGGAAGGGGGGATAAGGAGCATACAACCATCCATTGGGTACCATGTATACTACCAGGGGAAGAGAGACCTTGCTAGAAGCCCAAACCTCACCTGCATACAATCTACTTATCTAGCAAAACTTTACATGTACCATACAACTCTAAAATTAAGTTTGATTTTAAAAAATCAAACTGGAAAAAAAATTGCCTTCCTAAGATCAATGTCAAGCCCATTGCTCTATAATCTGATCATCATACCTTCTTCATTGTTTCGAAATTTGGAACCACAGTTATCCATCTCTAAACTTCTGATAAACTTCTGGTTCCTCAAATGTCACCAACAACCAGACCTGGGCCATCGTAGCCACACATTTTTTATGTGTCGACAGTGTCATCTTTTAGACCAAAAGACTTGTAGTCATGAGAGAAGACATCTTATAGTCCTCCTCTTCTTCAATTTTAATTCCTCTTGTGGTTTATGTAGAAAGAACATTGTCCCTGACAAAGATAGAAAGATGGAAGGATAGAAGAGAAGAGAAACTGGACTGCCAGGCTTTCACTGATAACTTCTTGATAACTTACCAAAGTGAGATGGTCAACTGCAAATTTATAAATTTGTCCAAACTGAGGGTTAACTGCTGTAAGAATTGGCTGTTTACCAAAAATAATTAGAAAACTGGACAAAACATACCATACTGCTATTTTCAGATATTGGACTATAGTTGACTTAGGACCATGGGGATATTCAGAGGTTTCTACTTGAGCTTGTGGCTGCTTTTTCCTTAGATGCACATGTGGAGGGTAAAACTCCATGACGGTGCAGGAAGAACCACTAGAGAACAACCGAAAGAACAATTTCAAGAGTTTATGAACAGCTAAGAGTAGTTACCGTTCTGACCAGCTGGCCTGGAGAGACCTCATACACTGTGGGAAGGCATGATGAGCTGGCTTGTTCCAGCTTGAGAGAGTTCATTACTAAGCTTCCAGGGATTTTGAGATGTGTTTGATGTCACATTGGGAGACTGAGACCAGCCATGAAAGGAAGTCAGGAAGCACTACAAGTAGATTTTTATTTTTTTCTTGGAGAACCAGTTGTTAAGCATTTACCGGCACACCACTGGGCATTGGGTAGGGTCTTCAGAAGAATCATGCGTTAGAAATAAGGATAAAGCAATCCTAGAACACAATCTGCTCTGGACCCAAATTTCAACCAAGGTTAAAAGCAAGCTTCAAAAGGATCAAACTCATCTGTAAGTAACTTAACTTGAGTGAAAGTCCAACACTTTTGAAAGTAATACAATAAAATCTAGATCTTAACACTATAGCATTCTTAATCATATGAATAGCCTTAAGTCTATTAAATAAATTTAATTCATTATCAGAAACCCTTTAAGGAAAAAGAAAAAACTCAGGGTATTCCACTGAACTTTACAAACTAGTTAAGAAAGAAAGAAATCCCTCTACACAAACTCATCCAGAAAATAAAAGAGGAAGAAATACTTCCTAATTCAAAATGCCATGAGACCAGCATTCCTCTGCTATTAAAACCAGATAAGGACATTCATTACAGGAAAAGGAAATTGCAGACCAATAACCTTCCTGAACATAGATACAAAATCCTTAAAAAAAAAAAAAAAAAAAAAAGCAAATCAAATCCATCAATACAAGGATAATAAATCATGACCAAGCAAGTTTATCCCAGGAAGGCAATCATTTTAACATTTGAAAATCAATTTAGATCATTCATCATATTAATCCATTAATAAAAGAAACCAGGAAAATGACTCCAAAATGCATAATTCCATTTTTGTGAAATACTAGAGAAGGCAAAACTTTAGTGGTAAGAAGCAGATCAGTGATTGTTGGGGCCTGGGGTGAACATGGGATTGGCTACAAACGGGCCATAAGGAAACCTTGGGAGTTCATGGAAATGTTACATTTCCTGAGAGCAGAAGCAGTTGTATGACATTTGTCAAAATGTATCAAAATGAACACTTAAAGGGTGATTTCCATTGAATGTAAATTACACCTTTGGAGCTTTTTTTTTTTGAGTTGGAGTCTCACTCTGTCGCCCAGGCTAGAAAGTTCAGTGGCATAATCACTGCTCACCGCAGCCTCAATCTCCTGGGCTCAGGCAATCCTTCCGTTGCAGCCTCCCGAGTACCTGCAACTATAGATTCATGCCGCCAGGGTCGGCTGATTTTTTTATTTTGTGTGGAAATGAGGTCTCACTCTGTTGCCTAGGCTTGTCTCAAACTTCCAGCTTCCGATACCTGAGTCCTTATTTTCCAGAGCAACTATGATTCTCTTTTCACATCATTGCTTAAAAATGTTCATTGCTTTCTCTTCATAACTTCAAATATGGGCTCTGCAATGTTTTTAGGACTCAGTTATATTCAATCGAGTACAATAAAACTCTATCTAGCATTCAGTTCTCTCGATATCTTAATTCTCCAGAATATAATCAAAGATCTGAAAATCCATTTTAAAACAATAAGAAGGGAAGGCCTTATGAGCAGTCTGTTTACCAGTTTGAGCATTTTTTCTTTTTCTTTTTTTTTTTTTTGAGTTGGAGTCTCACTCTGTCATCCAGTCTGGAGTGCAGTGGCAAGCTCATGGCCACTCCAGTGTTGACCTGCTGGGCTCCAGCGATCCTTTCACCTCAACCTTCCAAGTAACCGGAACTACAGGAGTCCGCTACCACACCCGGTTAATTTTTTTTATTATTATTTACTGTAGAGATGAGGTCTCACCAAGTTCCCCAAACTGGTCTTGAACCTGCAGGCTCAGGCAATCCACTCTCCTCGGTCTCGAAAGTGCTGGAATGACAGGCTGAGCCACCACGCCCGGCTGAGCATTTTTTCTAAAAGGAGAAAAATTGGGGCTTACTAAGGGTTAATCTGTTGGATATTTCACATTCAAACCTAATAAGATTAATTAGTTTGTTCTCAAGCACATGAGAGATAATCATCAGCAAATTAAAAGGTACATTGACAAACCAATTACAAGGACAGAGACAGAAAAATCCTAAAATACAGGCACAATAACATACAGATGATAGAAAATAAATGGCCCTATACCCATATTCCAGTAGGCCCTCAGGAAACCACTCAACTGGAGCTAAGTACAATTGCGATTCTCATGTTTTGAGGGACGACGGCTCAGATATCCAGAAAACTCAACTCTCCAGAATGACACAACGTTTGACAGTTCTGCAAAGCTGGTGTTTAGCATATTTTGGTTAGCAGCTGTTTCAGATGTGTGAGTGTTGTGTTCTCAGCTATATGGACGCTCCATGGGGGAAGGCCAGGTCATGTGCTTCTCTGTAACTCCCATACAACCATCGTCATCCGTGTTATGACATTAAGATACCACCTTCACACGAGGGTAGTTTAGGAAAAGGGCCAAAGTGCCTAGGACATACTGCTGGTGCTCAGTTAATATCCAACAGATGAATGATCTCGGTGTGTTGTACGGTTCAGGAGTTATTATGGATGCAGGGATCCCTTTGTCTTCTTTAAAACCGTGTTGCCTACTTGGATGCCATTCTTTTTTTCCAATCAACTTACTCATCTTTCTCTCTACATAACTAAAGTACTTTTCAAAATCACACAAAGGCCCAAAGATTTTCTTGATTGTCCTGAAAAATTCCGATGGCTTCGCTGCAATCCCAGGAAGAATGGATTGCAAACATCCACGGCCTTTATTTCTGTTTTCTTTTCAAAGTGATCTTATTCTCCACTCTCAAAATTCCTCGGAACTCAGACTCATATTTGACAGAGTTTACAGATTGGGTTTAATAGTTACATATTGTTTTCTCTTTTCTCCTTCCGTGTTCACACCCACATGGTTGTCTTAGATTACATATTTTTAGCATCTTGGTAGAACATGTCTTTGTAATTATATATATTTTTTACAGTTTTCTATAGACAATTAGGTGCTTAAAAATACCTTAAGAAATGTGAATTAGGAATTCAAGGATTCAAACACGTCCAAAGGAATGTCTGCATTGGATGCTTTCCAACAACAAAACATTTTAAAATAAAAAAAAAAAACGAGAGTATTAATCTGTGATTAACTCTCCTGTAAAACTCTGGAAAAGGCCAACAAGTCTGTTGCATACCTCTTATACGGCTAATATGGGGCTATGTGAGCAAGGGGGTGCAAAGTGAGAGAATTCAAGAGCACAACAAAAGCATTTTATATATTTAGCTTGTCTTGGTGCAAATATAATAATAGAACACATTTTTGACTCTTGGAAAATAAAAAAAAATAAGGAAACATTACCCATGTTTTCACCGCCCTAACAAGACCATTTGTATACACTTTAGAAGTACTCACTGGGTACGTGGGTAGAAAACACAGTCCCTGGAAGATGTTTCAACCCTGGGAGGTGTAGACAAGAGCCACAGACTTGAAGTCATCAGGAAACGGAGTGGGGCCATTTGTAGCCAAGTGCTAAATGGAGCATTTACAAAGAAGAAAATAAAGACTAGAGAATATTTGCCTTCAGAAGTGCCTCAAGATACTATACTTAAAGTACAAGAACATGTCCAAAACCTAAAGCTCTCTATTCCAGTGACCTGCTGGCTGAATGACAAGAATTGAGGAAATGTTTCTGGTACCAGGAATGCTCACTGACTCAGTGGTAGACAAGGCTTCTTAGCCCATCAACTGTGATGCAAGGGAAACTTCAGACAAGTTGGGTGATGGGAGGTGTTGTGAAGTTTTATTCCTATTACACACCTGCTTAGATAGGGCTTGACACAGCTGCAGAGTCATGGCCAAAACAAATTCGACATTGGGCCTGAACACTTGGGCAGATCCTAAAACATCCTTGCCAATCAAGCCTGCATCATTCTCCCAGAACAAACGACGGACTGAAAAAAGCAAACAGTCATGCATATTTGTGCTGAGAAATTATTTTCTTTTCTTTTAAAGATGTGGGGTACAATTCAGGGTTAGGTATACAAACATAGATTATGCAGGTACCCTTGACAAGGTGTGCCCCTCCCTCCCCTGGCAGTTTCCCTCAACTGCCAATCCCACCCCCCCCTTCCCCTGGCAATTTCCCACTACTGCCAATCCCTTTCTTATAGTGTTATAATTGTTCAAGTTCCCCTTATGAGAGAGAACATATGATACTTTGTTCTTTGTTTCTGTGATAGATCACTGAGTATGAGAGAAATTCTTAAAATGTGCATTTTATTTGTGCAGGACAAATCTCCACACAAACAAAAAGCTTTGCCACCTAGAGCAGAAACCCCCAACCTTTGTGGCATCAGGGACCAGTTTTATGGAAGACT
>CAUYQG010150981.1:0-15912 GCA_963574415.1 Tarsius wallacei | reverse complement strand
CCTGGGCAACTTGGCAAGACCTCATCTCTACAATAAAACAAAACTTAGCCAGCGTGGTAGCGCACCTGTAGTTCCAGCTACTTGGAAGGCTGAGGCAGAAGGATCGCCGGAGCCCAGCAGGTCGAGGCTACGGTGACAGGGAGCGGCCACTGCACTCCAGTCTGGGCGACAGAGTGAGACTCCAACTCAAACAAATAAAAATTAAAAATAAAATAAGATTCAAATCACTTGGTACATTCATTTATATTATCAATATTTTAAAGATACTACTTTATTTGGTTTTCAATCTTTCTCTTAATTCAAATCTTCCTATACTCAATCTTTCTTTCACTGAAGCATTTATCATTTATTTATTAAAGGAATCTTTCCATCATACGAGGGCAGTAGCATGTGCCATTGGAATGATACCTGGCCATATGTTTCCAGATTCCTTCCTTTTGAAGTGGAGATCATTATTATTGCATTTCTTCATAGCTTATTTTCTTTCCCTTTGCTAGGACTTCAGGGTCTCCGTGTTACTTATCTGTTTTTTATAATAACCACTTTATTGTACAAAATGAAATAACAGTCTTGACAGAATGCACATTTACTAGAGGTCCTCTTTGTCTGCTACTGGATCTGGATTGATAGATAATATGAAAATGGCTTTGACCTTGAGTTCTTTTTTATCTGGGCCTGGGGTTTCTGGCCCCTGGGAAATATTTAACATACACTGTTCACGCAATAGTAAAGTAGAAATAAAATTCCATTTTGCTCATCACAACCTATTCCAGAGCAGTACTCTAAAATTTTGCTGTCTCTACGGCCCTTCAAAACAAATTGTCAACTGGAAGTTCTTGTGAAAACATTGTGATGATTAGTAATATATAGCTTTGTTTCCCTTACCACAAATTATTAGAGGAGGAACTTATACTCTATGGAAATGTAACTTTGTAGAGACCAGACTGTTGAAAGGCAGTGACTTGGATCATCACTAAGAGAGTGGACATTAGGCTTACCCATAGTCCCCCACTCACTAGATGTGTGACTCTGGCATCTTTATTTAATGGCTATAAGCATCAATATCTCTAATTTAAAAAAATAAAAGATATTAGCTATACTAATTTTATATAGTTGTTACTATGCCTAAATATGATCTAAAGTCAGCTAGGTCCTTGTAAGAATTTATTAAATGCTAGTGATCATTATTATTATTATCTCTTAGGGAACTCTGAACAACAGGCACAGTCCCTTGAATAGCTATTAATTAGCCAATCTTATTGTTCATCAGAAAAATTACATGGTATGAAGAAAGAAGGAAAGAGCAATATGAAATTGATGTAGACAGGCTGAAATGCAATACAGCAGAGTCACTATACAAGGAAGAAGGTCAACAGAGCTACTGCTCCAGCAAGTACAGCACGGGACAACAGCCTCATTCTCCATCGTGTTTGACCATTGAAATTGTATTGTCTGCTCTTGTGTTCCAGTGAATTCTCATGGCTGAAGGCGTTTGTGTATACTTGGACATATATGCTTAGAGTCATACTTGAGTATTATATATGCTTTATGAAATGATGTCATTTTCATCAGAACTTTCAATTTGTATGTCGCATACAAGAACACAACCGGTTATTTAATGTTGTTTTTATATGCATGGTACTTTTTGTATGTAATTCCATTTTTTCAATATATTTGTAGAATTTCCATGTAAACATTCATATATTATCTACGAATATTCATTGTTCTTCCCAATCTAGAAGCTATTTATCTATTTGTTGTACTGAACTGGCTAGAGGATTCAATATAATGTTGAAGAGGAGGAGTGACCATGGAAACCCTTAGTGCAATTTAGAATTGTAAGCAGTATTTCCTACAAGGTCATAGTTAATTTTAATTTCCATATTTAACTTCTAGACTTACATCTCACTTCAAGGAATTTTCTTCTATTCTTAGTTTGCTTAGTGTATAAATCTGGAGTCATTACTATACTGGAACGAATGATTATTCTGTATCTAGGGCTATGTCATTCTTCATTAATTTTGCCATATCATAATGCATTATTTGTTTTAGTACTGTAGAAATGTCATTTCTGAGTTTTTGTTTTTTTTTGGCTTGCATACTTTTTGATGAGAAGTCTGTTGTCATTATTATCTTTGTTCTAATGTTAAGAGATCATTGCATTCAGAAATGAATCCATCTTGGATATTAATATAATCCTTTTAAACATATTTTTGGATGTGATGTGATATTTATTTTATTAGAAATTTAGCTTCTATGTTTTATATATGTAGATTTCAATTTCCCTGTTTCATTTTACCTTACTTCTTTATAAGAAGTTATTATATCAAATTTTCATGGATAATCAGAACTTTTTTTTTTAAAGTAAATCACCCATCATGAAATGGCCAAATACATTGAAAGTGACTCTTCTTAATTACTAATTATGTCAAACATTTTTGTTTTTCTATGCTTATCTTCGACCCATATCTATTCTTTAGTAAAATGTCTATATAAATCTTTTCCTACTTTTTATTACATTTTTTAAAATTATTGAGTGTGTTTACATGTAATAAATTCCAGTTATTTTTTTCTTAAAGTGTCTTTTTGGAAGCCAATTTTTATAGTTCAGATGAAATAGAATGTATCAATTTTCAAATTTTTTTATTTTCTTAAACCCTCCAAACTTTGCCTTTCCTAGGTTTCCAAAGTATTTCTATAAAGAATTGTACACTTTAAGATGTAAAGTTGGGTCTGTAATGCATTTTAGGGGTGTATGTTACTCAAAACAGGGGTTAAGATACTTTTTTCATAAGATATCCAATGTTTCCAACACCGTATGTTGAAGAGACTAAAATCTCTTTAGAGAACAAAAGTTGGATTAAATCTGGACCTTATTTTCTCTACATTTCCCTTTCTCTTTTAATTTAACACACTCTTTTTCCCTAATTTACTATAAAGTTTATTATATACACCCTTTAAATATACACTTTTAATAAAATGTTGAACTTTGTCCCATGGAGTTTGTATTTTGTTTCTATTTGTTCAATTTCAAATAATTCCTGAGTTTTGTTGTGATGTCTTTATAACATGTGCTTTACTGAGAAATATGTTTAATTTCAAATACTTGAAGCATGTTAATATACTTTTTTATTATTTTTCTTTGCTTTAAATTCATAGTAGTCAGAGAATACACTTCATATTATTTGAATACATTAAAATAACATCTCTATTATGGCCTAAAGTATGATTTTTCCTGACAAATGTTTCATGTATACTTTAAAAGTGGGTATGCTCTGCTTTGGGGAATGCAAACTAGTTCAACCTCTTTGGAAGACAGTGTGGTGATATCTGAAAGAACTAGAAATTGACCTTCCAAGTGCCCCAGCAATCCCCCTATTTGGAATATACTCAGAAGAACTCAAATCATTCTACAAAAAAGATACCTGCACATGCATATTTGTTGCAGCTCTATTTACAATAGCAAAAACATGGAACCAATCATGCTGCCCATTGAAGGTGGACTGGATAAAAAAATGTGGTACATATACACAATGGAATATTATGCAGCCATAAAAAAGGACAAACATATGGACTTTGCAGCAACTTGGTTGAGGTTAGAGTCTATCATAATTATTGATGTATCACAGAAGTAAAGAATCTTATGTTCTCACTCATAAGTGGACCTTGAACAATGATCATAATACTATAAAAAAAGGAATTGGCAGTATTGGGAAACTGCCAAGGGAGGGAGGTGGGATTGGCAATTGAGGGAAAATGCCAGGGGAGGGAGGGGCACACCTTATCAACAAGGGTAGCTGCATAATGAACACTTGTATACATAATCCTGAATTGCACACCACGTTTAAAATTGTTTAAAAATTGTGTATGCTATACTTGAACAGGATATTATCTAAATTATATCAACTTCATTGATAGTGTTTTTCAAGCCTTCTATGTAATTATTTAATTATTGCCCAACTTTTACGTCAATTACAGAAAGAGGAGTAATAAACTCGCCCTCGGTAATTGAGGGATCTAATTCTCCCTTCATGACTATCAGTTATTCGGCTATTGTTTTTATGTGTTTTCATAATCTGTAGTTTGGTGGAGAACTATTAGGATTGGTCATCTTCTTGAGAAACTGACCTCATTACCATTACATACATTTTTCATTATCCATGATAGTTATTTTCTTTCTGAAGTATGCTTTCCTTCCTTCCTTCCTTCCTTCCTTCCTTCCTTCCTCCCTCCCTCCCTCCCTTAACTTCCTTCTTTCCATCCTTCCTTCCCTGTTTTCTTTTTTTTAGAACTAGTTTCACTCTGTTGTCAAGGCTGGAGTGCAGTGGCATGATCATGGCTCCCACAGCGTCAAATTCCTGGACCTAGTGATCTTCAGGCCTTAGCATCCTGAGTAGTTGGAGTTATAGGTACCCATGAACAAGCCCAGCTAATTTTTCTATGTTTTGTAGAAATGATGTCTCATTTTCTTGCCTAGACTGGTCTTGAACTCTTTGTGTCCAACAATGCACCTATTTTGGAGTACCAAATTGCTATGATTATAAATGCAAGCCACTGTGACTGACACTATTAATTCAATAACAAAGTGCTTGGATTACAGGTTCAAGCCACTGTGCCCAGCAATAATAATTTCAATTTCTTCTCCTTCATCTATTGGGTATGGTTGTTTCTGCCCTTTTGGGTATACTGAGAATTCTGAAATCTCCAACACCTGGAGTATTTTATGAGCGCAACACAGCAGGTACTGCTCACCTCTAATATAATGCAATTGTCCTGATAACATCATCATACTGAGACTCCTCAGGCAAGTAAATATAATAAAAACACTTCCTTCTAAACCTCTGTCTCTGTGGTTCACAAGTCCTATGTCCTTGGATGTTCAAGGCTTTTTGTAGTTTCTTTAAATATGGATTAACCTCACTCTTAGCTCTGAATGTTATCCCCTTTACTATATCTTCCTACACATCTCAATATGGGATTCCTCAATTCATGCTGAATATAATATAGCTACTTTTTGAACATCATCTTAAATTTCATTTTAAACAAGTTTTTGTAAGGAGAACTATTATAATTCTATTTCACAAGGGAGGAAACTGACATTTACTGAAGTTAGATTACATGGCTAGGTATACCAATAGCAAATTCTAGGACTGGCTTTCAGAATCATATCTTTTTTATTTTTTATTTTTCATTCAAGAAAATGTATTGATCCCTTACCAAATGCTAGGTACTTTTCTTCTATATGATTCATGGGTGTGTTCAAGGAATACGGCAATGAACAACAACAAAAGTTTATCTTTAATTGGGGGACTGAGACCAAAATTTAGCAAATATATAAACACAAGTTATATATTTAGCAATATATAAGCACAAGTATAAACATATAAATTAATATTATGTATCTGGCCAAAATAAATAATATCTAGGGTAAGTACTACAGAGAGATGGAATGCAGGAAAGGGGGATGCAGAGTATTAGTTGGTTGGTGGAGGTTAAACTTTGTTATAATAGTGATGATGACTATTAAGAAGAAAAATAACAGGCTTCTAGCAAACAGCATATGTGGGGAATGAGTGCTCCAGGCAGAGTGAATAGCCAGAAGGGAAGGCCTTGTGGCAAGAACATCTATACAGTTCTCAGGGACATCAGTTTGTGTGGAAAGAGAGGGGTTAGTGTGGAGAGTAGAAGACAATGAAATCGGATAGGAAATAGGGCGCTCAGATAGTGGGACTTTGGAGACATTTTGAGGTCTTTGGTTCTGCTTTGAGTAATCCATTATAGAGTATTTAATGATAAATACTGACTTATGATTTAAAAGAAGCTCCCTAGAGGCCATGTTGGATTGAGACTGCAGGAAAGTAAGGGCAATATTAGAAAGTTTAATAAAATATTCCAAAAATTTATTTACACCAAGCTGTTGTATCAGGGCTTAAAAAAACTGGCCCACAGATCACTCTGTATATCTAGTGAAGAACAATTCTTATATGTTGAAAGAGTCTTGAAGTAGAAGATGAAAGGCAGGATAAGGGGGAGGAACAAGAGGATGCAGAAGGGAAGGAGCTAGAAACTGTATATGGCCCACAAAGACAAAAATCTAAAATTCTGCAAAATATTTGCCATATCTGAAGTAGACCATCCACCTGGTTTTAGGTTTTCAACAAAACCCAAAGAAAAAAATGCATGAGTGAATTAGCTGCTGTAGAGTGCTATTGTAGAGTGTTATTATAGTGATAGGTGTTGGGAATTATCTATGGATTCATTCCCTATCTTCACACAAAAAAAACACCATTCAATTCCATTGAGCTGTTGAAATATAGTCTGGTTTCCAAAACAGTTAAACAAAAGGCACTAACATGAACAATATCATAAAAATATATATTTCAACAGGATAATAACACAAAACATCTCTATAGCACTTAAACATTCATGATAATTACTCAATTTAATATTCAAATCAACTATATGGGATAGGTATAATTACCCTTTAGAAATTGCTATACCCTAAATCTTTAGTAATTAATTCCTTAAGGAATAATATGACTGTAATTTATTGTTTTCAAAATGTCTGAAATGCAATCATGTGTCTTCAGAGTTCCTATATATATATAGTAAATCGGTCCCAATATTAGTTCCAGCTAGATTTTTTCCAAACAAATAAAGTCAAGAGATTATTCATTATTGAACTCTCCTCATATGATATCAATGAACTATTGTGAGGTGCCATGATTTTAAACCATTTCTGCTCCTGAAGAGGTAAGAAGAGCCTTATAATATTTCTCCTCTTTTCAAATAGAACTTGGGTCTCTGCAAAACTTTTCGTGTCTTAACAACTTCAGCCTTGTTGGGGATGGAAGTCCAAATACTCTGAAATATTATTAAAGAAGTATTATGATTAGAAGGCTAAAAACAACTGGGTAGTATGTTAATAATTTAAATGTTATTTTAAAATAAATATTCTAAAAGTGATAAAACATACAAAAATACTTTTACTGATCTTTGTCTCATAGTTTCTGACTCTTGGTTTTGCATGTCATTTGTTTGTTAAACATTAGCCTCAAAGAGAAAGGAAGCCAATGAAATAAGCCAAAGAAACAATATTTAAACTAGATAATGTCATGTATAGGAATTTCCAAATCTTGTTTGTCATCCTGAAGATTCCAGTTCCTAGGACCTTATTACATGGTTCCATTGTCCTGACACCCAAGAGTATTTTTCCTCTCTTTTGAGATCTAGAGTTTTATTTTTGGACCTAGCTGGCATGCTCACAATGACCAATGTGTGTTGATCATATTTTAATCTAATACATTGCTCCACTATTAATTTGAAAAATAATGTATTTGCTTTCTAGACATATTCCAGAAAGGACAAAGAAATTGACTTCTTATCCATGCATTATAATCCACTGGTGAATTTCTTTCAGGATACACCAAAATTTACCTAGAATATGATCTTACATATTTGGATCCTGCAAAGCAAACCAAACGGAAAACCAGGACTGCAAGATTCAATGAGTAGAAAAAAGTGGGATGATACTATATTGACAATTGATGGTCCCTGACCTATTCTGATTAGATTGGAGTCTAGTGGTCATGGAAAACACAGAATTTGAAGTAAACACCTCCTGCTAGACATGCATGGGTTCATTACAGATAACGCCACAGTGTCAACTACGCCAAAGACTACAGAAAACAAATAGATGATGATGATGATGGTGAAGATAGATAGATAGATAGATTGATGGATAGATAGAAAGAAATAGATGATAAATAAAATAACATATGATGTGTAAATAAAGAGGCACATAGGCCAGAGGATCCTTCTGGACTCACACAACCTGGGTTCAAAGGCTGACTGGGCAACTACTACACGGATCACCTGAGGAACGTCTAAAACTTCATGTTATCCAATCTGTGAAAAGAAATGAAGAGACATTGTCTACTGGGAAGGGATGTCATAGGGTGCAGCCTCCAGTCAGGTCTCCCAACCGTATCACCTCCTCGGAAACTTTTCCTGCTGGGCTCCTGACCCTGGACCAGGAGAGCCATGGAGATGGGAGAAGGCCAGGAGAAGCAAGCAGGACCTGGCTTGCTCCTGGGCTGAGTTTAGCAAGCTTTGCCACTGTGACCCGAGAGACAGAGCCATCGACACTCAGCTACTAGTGCCCAACCGAGCAGTCCCCACCGATTTCCACAGAGTAGCTCACCTGGTGCCAGTCACCTGCAAGCAGCAGCAGGAAGTCCCCCTGCACTAGAACATCCACCTGCGCAGCGGTTGGTGGGGCCTCGCGCCAGGTCGTTGTCGCTTCTCCTCGTGCTCCGTGGGTCCACGCGCCATCCTGACACTCTCCCTCTCTGTCCCGAGTCCCATTGAGACGTTACAGGCGCGGGGCTTGCCAGTGTGTGCTTGGCTGAGAGAGGAGTTAGTCGCTGGGAGACTCGTCTCCGTGGCTTGCTCTTTTCTGAGGGTCGCAGGCCGCACAATCCGCTCGCAATGGGCAATTTACTCACTTCCTTACTCGCGAAATTGGTTTTCTGGCCGCGCCAGCAACACCGGCAAAGCAGGATCCCGATGGTCCGCGCCTTCCGCCAGGCTCCTCCACCTGGCTAGGGACATCCTGCGGCTTTTGAGCCTTCCCCTCTCCCTGTTCCTGCCCGCAGGCTGCTGAACCCGCGTCTAGGTCTTGTGCCTCCATCCCCTAGACGCTACATCGCCCCGAAGGAGTGGAGTCATGTCCCGCACACCCTGGGCTCCTCTCTTGGGTACCCCCGCCTCCATCCCTGGAGTCTAGTCCTGGAGTGAATCCTGGAGTCTAGTCCTGGAGAAGAAACCCGCGCAGTCAGCAGGCAGCTCGCTGAAGTATGGACATTTGACTTCTGCAAGGATCGCTCCTTTCAGCCGCAAGTATACCCTCCTGCCTTCCCCACCTGAGAAGATGGTCAGTCCTATGGAACTGATACCATCCAGGCTCCCCAAGGAGATCAAGGGGAGGGCCCAAGGAGACCAGAAAAGGTGATGCAATAGGATGATCAGGTTGAGACCAAAGAGCAGGAGGTCAAGAAAAAGGCCCATGGTAGCAAGCAGGAAGTGTCACTGACATCTAGGTCCCTAGAGACCAGGGGAGAACTCACTTCCTCGGGGGACTGTCTTGGGCTTCTGCAGGGAACCTCCCTTACTCAAAAACAAGAAACTTGAGTGAGAAGACAAAGGTGAGCTCCCTGTGTGAAGAAGATACCAATCCCAGCATATGCTACTCAGCTGGAGATGTCCCACCTCTTGGGACAGATCCAGCCGTGCTCCCAGCCCCAGCCCCAATCTTCCCTTTGTTGCTGGATGAGTCCAAGGAAATGCTGGAGTGTCCAGCTTTCCAGGCTTGCTAATGTTGCTAACGCTGTATGAAGGAGATGCTGGGCAAGGATACACCCCACATTCCACCAAGTACCTCTTAAACAAGAGCTGCCAGTCATAGGTCTTGCCAAAGACCATTATCTATATTATCTATTCCACTGCCACTGTGTCCACTGCAGCTGTTGCGGAATAAAAGTGAGCTTCCCCCTCACACTGAATGTCCCCTCATGACTATTTAGAATGATTTGGGTTCTTGTGGAAATACATTGGGTCTAAAAGAAATAGCAAAATCTTGCAGCATAAGACAGAATGAAACACAAGCCATGACAAATTGTACCACCAACCAGGCTGTTCTTTCTTTCTCCTCACCTGCTGGGAGGACCACAGCCTCCCTGCATCTGGTCAATTACACTTTGCAGAACCTAGCTCTTCTTACCACCACTGAATAGTCCGACTTGGTTGCTAGCTCTCCTACCCTGTCTGTCTGTCTCCTATCCCCAAACCCTGATCCTTTAAGTCTCACTTCAGCAGAAGTTCCTGCCACCCATATGTGAAGATTCCCAACCTTCTTTTTTCTTCCTCTTCCCTCATTTATTCCATGCTACCATGACCCCTGTTGCCCTTGGCAAGCCTATCAATTCTAAAGGAGTCATTTCTGCATATCAGATAATACATTTGCTCACTTGACCTCACAGCCCACTTCAGATCTTGGGATCATTTACATTGACAATACTCTTCTTTCTAAGGCTGTGTCTTTCTGACCCACCCACAACTTCTGAGTGAGTGGATTCCCATTTTCCCCAATTCAAAATTAATGTACTGCAGTGGCACCCAGAGAAGTCATCACAATGAGTAATCATCCGCCCAACTTATCTTCTCTAGTCCTACTCCAACTTTTCACCATCCTTTATGTTGGAAAATAATGTATAAGCCCAAATTAAGAACACCCCATGTGCCACAGCAGGATCCCTGTCTCCCAGTTTTTACAAACTTCTGATCACAGTTACTCTAGTTACTCAAGTATATTATCAACAGTGCTGGTTACACTAAAGTCACAAGGAACAACCTGGCTGGGTGATTCACTGGTGTTTTTACTCAAAAGGAGACTAGAAGCCGGGATCTGTGGCTCAGCCTGTAATCCCGTGCCTTGGGAGGCTGAGGTGAGTGGATAGCCTGAGCCCGCGGGTTCGAGACCTGCCTGGGCAACTTGGCGAGACCTCATCTCTACAATAAATCAAAAATTAGCTGGGCCTGGTAGCGCGCGCCTGTAGTTCCAGCTACTTGAAAGGCTGAGGTGGAAGGTTCGCTGGAGCCCAGCAGGTCGAGGCTGTGGTGGCCGGGAGCGGCCACTGCACTCCAGTCTGGGTGACAGAGTGAGACTCCAACTCAAAAAAAAAAAAAAATAAAAATAAAAAAAGAAGACATACAGACATCCAAAAGGTATATGAAAAAAAAAAAAATGTTCAACACCACAAGTCATGAAAATGCAAATCAAAACCACAATGAGATGTTATCTCACTGCAATTAGAATGGCTATTATAAAAAAGATTTTAAAATAACATGATAGAGAGAAAGGGGAATTCTCATACACTACTGGTTGGAATGTAAATTAGTGCAACCATTATGGAAAACAGTATGGAGTCTCCTCAAAACACTAAAAATAGAACTGCCATATGATCCAGCACTTCCCACTTCCAAACAAACAAACAAACAAAAAACCAAAACCAGTATGTCAAAGAGATATCTATACCCATGTTTATTTCAGCACTGTCCACAATAGCCAAGATATGGAATCAATCTAAATGTCTTTCAACGGTGAATAAATAAAGATAATGTTGTATACGTACATAATGGAATACTATTTAGCCATAAAAAGGAATAGAATTCTGTCATTTGTGGCAATAAGGATGAGCTTGCAGGACATTATGTCAAGTGAAATAAGCCAGGAGCAGAAAGATAAATACATGAGCTCACTCATATATGGATGCTACAAAAGTAGAGAATAGAATTGTGGTTATTAGGGAAGGGTAGAGGTTAGGGAGGATAGAGAGAGTTTGGTTAATGGATTCAAAAGTACAGCTCGATAGGAGAAATAAGTTCTAGTGTTTTATAACACTGTAGGGTGACTGTAGTTAGCAACAATTTGTTGTATATTTTCAAATAACAAAAAGAGTGAATTTTGAGTGTTTCCAGCATAGAGAAGGAATACATGGTAGAGGTGATGGATGTGTTACTTACCTTGATTTGATCATTACAATTGTTTACATGAGTTGAAATTTCACATATGTTCCATAAATATGTACAATTACATTGTGTCAATTAAAAATTTGAGATACTGAATGTTCATGTCGCATTGCACCAGGCACTTGGTGAGCACTTGGACATGTTGTGGTGAATGTCATTATTTTAAAGCAGTCATTGGGTCATGTCCCTCTCCTCTTCCAAAGCACAGTAGCTGTCCAGAGTTCTGCCCTCAAGGCCTCCCTGACCAGTCTCCTCATGCTTCCTCGACATTCCCCCTGCCTTGGCTCCAGCATGCTACAGTTCCTGTCCTTGCTCTCTGATATCTCTGCAGCTGTCACCTACTCCACATGGAGTTGCCTTTTCCCCTTACTTCTGCCTGACCTCTTTGGGCAGCTGCCATTGGAGACTCTGAAGTCCCTCGGTCCCAATGACCATCTTCTCTTCCCTACCCTCCTACAGCACACAGCTTGGGTCTGATTTGACTCTATCTTGCTTCCTGTCCCAGGCACTGTCTCCTCCTTTCAGTTGTACATTTCTTAAACTAGGGTTTAATTGAATTCCTTCTGTGGCTGTAATAAGTGCTCTGCACATAATAGCTACTCTACACGCGGGTCAAATAAGCAACACATGCTACAGAATTGTGACCTCTGGAGGGCCCATGTGCCTCCTGCCATTCTCTGCTGAGGCAGGTGAAGAGATGAGGCAAGAATAGCCACTCGCAGCACTGTCCCCTGCTGGACATTGCTACTTCATCACAGCAGTTCTTGCTGAATTTGGCTGTGGCCTCAAATCTTGCTCAGGGCAGTGCTCCTGGCTGTCACAGCCCATCATTCAAGGAGACAGGTGAAAACCAGGTCTCTCTGACCTGTGCTGTGGAAAAATCACACTAATTTTTTCAAAATGATGGTTTTGTTTACTTAATACATTTGAAAATCAGATAAAAAAGGTTTTAGCACATTTAAAAAACTTAGGCAAGATGCCAGGGAGGATGTGGAGAAAAAAGAACCCTGGTACACTGTTGGTGGGAATGTAAATCAGTACAGCCATTATAGAGAACACTATGAAAGTTCCTAAAAAAACTAAAGATAGAACTACCATAGGACTTAGCAATTCTGCTACTGGGTATATATCCAAAAGAAAGGAAATCAGTATGCCAAAGAGATATGTGCACTCCCATGTTCACTGCAGCACTATTCACAATAGTCAAGGAATGGACTCTACCTAAGTGCCCATCCATGGATGAATGGATAAAGCAAATGTACATATACACAGTGAAATATTATTCAGCCCTAAAAATATAGAAATCCTGTCATTTGCAGCAACATGGGTGGAACTGAGGGATATTGTATTAAGTAAAACAATCCAAGCACAGAAAGACAAAAATTACATGTTCTCAGTCACATGAATGAGCTAAAAAATGGATCTCATGAAGACAGAGAATATATTGATGGTTACCAGAGGCTGGGAAGGAGATGGGGGAGGGAAGGATGAAAGGGGGAAAAAACCCGAGAATATACAGTGTACTTATTACCACTGAACTGTTCACTGTAAAATGGTAAAGGTGGTAAGTTATATGTGTATATTTTACCTCAATTAAAAAAAAGAAGAAGTTCCTGAGAAAAAGAAGATAATTGTGAAATACCTGTGGTGTTCATGCCCAGGGGCATTAAAGACAGGGAGGTCTAAAATGTAAACACAGTGCATTTGTCACGCTAGAAGTCAACATAACCTACTTCTAATGCTTCTAAACCCTCAATAAAATCTCGAAGTACCAAACAAACAGATTTAAAAATCTTGCTGGGAGGTTCTGTGCGTGCTGGAATCCAGTGCTAATGTATGCCCGCCTCATTGGAAGGGGAGAGTGAGGACTGCTGTGGTCAGCTAACGTTCCCTGATGGAAAAGGGGATGGTCATGAGGAAGTGTGGTGTGGGAGGTATGTATTCACTGGAGGGAACATACGGGATGGCCACTGGGAATTAGTGCTAGAGACCTCACTCTCTTAACTTGTTTGGGAAGCCTTGGAGTGTCATAGAATAAAATCCATTGCTGACATCTTCCTTGTGGTTCATGTCACCTGTCACTCAGGGACATAGGGAAATTACATTGGTGCGATGAGGCTGGCTCTTCACCACACCCTGTTGATTGCTGTCACATGGCACAGCCCTCTGAGGGTGTCCAGGCTCTTCTCAGTCCTCAGGTGGTGGAGGACCAGATCATGCTGACTGGGATCATTCGTTTTCTTTATAAAAACATGGATGTTGTGGGTTCCATTTTCTAACCCTTGGAGCTTGCCAAATCCAGGGTCTCAGCAGTGATGCCCTGAGGCTACTTCTGCGGCTGCCTCTGAGGTAACTGTCAGCCCCCAGGAGCTGTCATTTGTCCTTGCTGGGTGGGGGACAGCCTCTCTCCAAGGGCTACGCCACCATTTTTCCCTCCTGTTTCCCCAGGACTAGGTATCATACTTTATTGATCAAAAGCTGCTGCTTTTCAGAAGGCTGATTCTGTTTGCCAAGAGTTGGTTTTGAGGGCAGTTTATTTTAAACTGTTAAATTTGATGACACTTCACTTCCATTGTTATGTATTATTAGCAGTTTAAGATGAGATTTGAAAAAAAGAAAACTACAACAGTTCAATCTATTTTGTGACAACTTGTGTGACTAATTAATGCTCCGCAAAGTACCGTGAAACTTACAAGGCACCATATAAACCACAAAACCATAAAACGTTTCTTGTTTGAAATTGTGTTAGTAAATTCAGCATCTGCATTACAGGAATACACTATATTAGTAAATTGAGCATCTTTTATTGACGCACCTTGTTAAGCTGGAAAATAATCCTTATGGCTTGATAAAGCTCCTGTTAAGTCCTGGTAGGTGCCATTTTGGAAATGAATTAAGTTGAATAAATGAAGGCAGATGTCACGCATTTAATTGGCCCTTCTCTTCCTGCTGGCTCTATCAGTTTTGGAACCATTGTCAGAAATGATATGATTCACTGATAGGAAACTGACATGGTGGGTTAGATACTGTTGGTCTCTGGAGACGAGAGGCTAGCTATGCAGAGTAAATGTTTAATACCTGGCTAATGCCACTGTAGCCTGGTCTTCACAGAGTCTTCACAGAGTTCCTCCAATGGCAGAGAGGAACAGGGAAGAAGACTGTGGGTGGCTTACCCCAAATTGCCCACAAAATTTGTTTTCAAGTCTCAAGGGTTTATGTTAAGTGTTCAAGTGCTTTTGTTTTCTGCTCTATGTTAACATTTTCCTCCAAATCTTCAGCTACAAAGGTTTGACTGGAAAGATGTGTCTTTTAATTCTGTGACTTCTGGAACCCTCAGGCTTAGATACTTAGCTAGAGAAGCAGGTATAAAAACAATGATCAAAGGGATATTAAAAAAAACAAAACACCAGGAAACAACTAAAGTAACTTTGGTGTTTAAAATGTAATTCTTAAACGGTTAGCCAAGCTGAGAGACAAGAGGCAGAGGCCATGATGGCATTTGTCTTTAGAGTGACCACTCAGTAGGGATGGATTGGCAGGGAAGATTGAGGCAGGGGAGCAGGTGACAGGCTGTCTCAGTTGCCAGTGGAGATGATGGTGGCCTGGACCTAGCTGTCATCCAGAGTGAAGAGAGAGCACGAAGGAGCAGCAGCAGCAGGTATTGATAGGACATGGTGACTACAACATGAAGAGGTGAGGAGGAGAGTGTGGACTCATTGATTAGTAGACACTGAGCACCTACATGTGCTGGGCATTCCAAACTCGATTCTCACTGGAATGTCCCAGCCTCCTTGGGTGATCAGCTCGGGCAGCTCTGATGAGGAATCTGAAATTTAATTAGGTTGAGGAAGAATGCAGCATCTCTGCTAGTGAGCAGCAGGACCCATGTCTATCTTTGGAATGGTTCAAGGGATGTTTCTGGGGCAGAATCAACAGGCCTTAGGGACTGTCAAGACAGGGGTGGGTAAGCAGGATTAGGAGGAGAGATATCTCTACCCTTCTCCTATAAATTCCATCTCTAGAACCTTCTTTTTTTTTTTTTTTTTTGAGTTGGAGTCTCATTCTCGCCCAGACTGGAGTGCAGTGGCCGCTCCCGGCCACCGCAGCCTCGACCTGCTGGGCTCCAGCGATCCTTCTGCCTCAGCCTTCTGAGTAGCTGGAAGTACAGGTGCGCGCTACCACGCCCGGCTAATTTTTGATTTATTGTAGAGATGAGGTCTCGCCAAGTTGCCCAGGTGGGTCTCGAACCCGCGGGCTCAGGCAATCCACTCACCTCAGCCTCCCAAGGCGTGGGATTACAGGCTGAGCCACCGAGCCCGGCTC
>CAUYQG010150980.1:0-27161 GCA_963574415.1 Tarsius wallacei | reverse complement strand
AAAGTAAAAACAAAATGAAAAATAAAAAACAAATGAAATTACATTGAAACTGTAACTGCTGTGACAGTTTTTGAAAATGATTATTTCTTAAAAATAGAAGATACCTACAACAGCCACATGAAGAAAAAGTTTCAGTGCTCTAGAAACTACCGTTCTGAAACAGAAGAAATGAACTAAAGGAAATGGAAATTACATCTGACCTAGGACTAATGTAAACGTCACATGTGAAACTTATTTGAAGACTGATAAGTAAATTGTGTTTATGGCACTTGTGTGAATAGAAATGTTACTCTTCTGAGTTAAACTGTTTATATGCTGGTGAAGGGATGCAGTACACACAGTGAACGGGCAAGTCTGATGCTTTCCAATATTTTCAAAAGGAATGACACTTTCTTCTTTTGTACTGAACTACACAGAAACGGCTGGCTTTTAAAACTACATGTTCAAGTCTATGCTCCTTGAGCATTTCATTTCTCCTAAGATTAATACAGGATGATGAAGTTTTAGTTTATTTGAACTTTAGGATTTCAGAGCCAATTGATATATACAAACCAATTCTCTGTGAAAGAATATTATATAAAACCTTAGACTTCAAATTTCTAATATTTAAACAATGTTTACTTAGCTGGGAAGCAGGTCTCTCTCTGATACTATATGCCACCAGCAGGTGAATGAATGAGTGACACAGCAAAATGATGCTTAGACACCTTCTTTAATCAGGTAATGGGTAGCTACCAAAAACCTAGAGCAAACACCAGAAAATGAAATGGCCGAGGTCTTTCCTCTAGATCAGTCGAAGTGCAATGTCACACTATCCTGGAGGTCCAGGCAGTAAAATGGACAACGACAAGAAGTAAGAGATACTAGTATGAGAAAGGATAAAACTGTTACTTACAGATTACATGCCTATCTACAAAGAAATCCAGAAAGAATCTCTAGACAATGTATACTTGAGAGAATCTAGCAAGGTGGCCAGATTTAAGGTCAAAATGCAAAGTCAATTGTACTTTTCTGTAAAGCAATGATTAAAAAACAAATGTAAAAAAGATATGACCTATATACCAATGAAAAGTACTCAGTAATAGATCTAATAAAATATATAAAAAGGCTCTATAGAGAAAAAAATTTAAAACTTTATTGAAAGAACTTAAAGAAAACCAATATGAAAGAATAGTTGGTCTTGAATAACATCATTTCATTCCGCATCATTTTGCTACAGCATTGATGAGGAAAAAGCACTGTCTCCCAGCAGGGCCACTGTCTGTGTCTGCATGTCCCCCTGTTCTGTGTGGGTTTCTCTGGGTGCCCTGGTTTCTTCCCACATCCCCAAACTGTGCACTGAGGTTCACTGGTATGTCTATACAGTCCTGGTATGGTCTGAGTGTGGGTGTGAGAGTGTGGGTGTGTGAAAGTGAGTATGGGTGTAAAGGTAGATGTGAGTAAATGGGTGTGAGAGTGGGTATCAGTATGGATGTGGGTGTGAGTGAATGTAGGTGTAAGTGTGAGTGAATGTAGGTGTGAGTAGGGGTGTGGATGTGAGTGTAGGTGTCAGTGTGAGTGAATGTAGGTGTGAGTATGGATGTGGATGTGAATGTAGGCGTCAGTGGGGGTGTCGGTGTGAATGAATGTGGATGTGAGTGTATCAGTGTTGTGGGTGGAAGTGTAGGTGGAAGTGAGTGTGGGTGTGAGTGCATGAGTGTGGGTATAAATGAGTTTGAGTGTGGGTGTGAGAGTGTGTGTGCAAGTGTGGGTGTGAGAGTGGGTGTGAGTGAATGTGAGGATAAGTGAGTGTGAAGTGTGTGGGGGTGGCCCCAAATGGGATGGGTCCTGTCCATAGCTGCTGCCCGCCCTACGCCTTGAGCTGTTGGGACAGGAGCCAGCCAGTGACCCTGACCTGGAGTAAGTGGGTTAGAAAATGAATGAATGAACACAAATGACTGTCCAATAAAAACTCCGTTAAGGCATGCAACAATCATGTACACATGTCACAATAAACAAAGTGGTCAAAGAGCTGCGTGTGTTGTGTTTAGCTGCACAGAGGGAGGAGTGCTCTCATAATGCTCGTTCTGCCATCAGTGACCTTGATTCAGCTACCACCACTGTGACCTCCACTACTCACTGATTCACCAAAAACCAGGGAAACGATTACTTTACTTGTCTTTGTTACTCTTTCTTAAATGTATGAATAGCTGACATTGCTTTCAATGTTTCTTACTGGAAAGTGTTTTGAGATCTTATTTAGAGGCTCAGTGATGTTTTTGTGATCAGAAATATGCTGTTGGAACTTAATTCCTGTCTTTGATAATTATCCTATGGGAAAACTGGTTTCATTACACATCATTTTGCATAATGTCACAGTTTCCAAGAACCTGTGGACTACATAAGGTTCACATGTTGTATGTGTATCATAAAGATGCTGACTCCCCCCAGGTTCATCTATAGGGTCAATACAGTTTCAATAAGAATCTCAATGTTACACTTAAGGAACTGAGTAAGTTGATTCTAAAATGAAGCCAAACAAATGCTAAAGAAAAGAAGTTCTACTAGAACTTTCCCTACCAGGTTTAAGAAGTCATTATGATGCAGTAGGAAAAAAGCCTGTGAGATTTTGGCTTAGGGGCCAAAAAAAAAAAAAAAAAAGACCTGTGAAAAATAGCTCAAAATAGTCCATGAAAATATGGAAATTTAATATGTGATAAACAATTCTGTAAATGATGGGAAAAGAAAAGGATGGGTCATCTGAAAATCGGTGCAAAACAACTGGTTATCCATATAGAAAGACATGAAAATCCTACCTCAGACCACATGGAAAAATAAATTCTAGGAAGATTGATCAACAACTTAAATCCGAAACTTTAAAATGTTGATAAGAAATTATGGGAGAATATCTTTATGACCTCAAGGATTAAAATAATTTCTTCAGGCACTAAAACATTCACCAATAAAAGGAAAGACTGATACATTCAACTTCATTAAAATTAAGACTTTTTTGTCATCAAACAGTATCACTTTAAAAGTGAAAAGACAAAAACTACTCTATGTACTCTTCTTCAACTCTGAAATATTAGATTCATTATCATTAAAAGTTCCATGATATAAGTGCAATGTATTTAAAGTACAGAATGTCTCAAATTTTCTAGTAAATAAATCCCAGTATCTACTTCCCATATTTAATTGTGTGCTTTAAAGGAAATTAAGATGCTTGAAAAGTCAAACATAATATTAAGAGAACTTAAGCGTATGGAGAAGTTTATTTCTACCATCTCATCTACAGTGGCCACCTGCACACCACATTTGTCTCCTGAATCAACACCACTCCTGGCTGTTCTGGTCTGTTGATATGCTGCAACTCTGAAAGCCACTGCCACTACTGATGCAGCAACAGCAACCCCAAGACACCAGTGCTTTGCTTTTGCATCTACAGAAACGTGAAATGTGATGAAAACCGTTTGATTAAAAGTAAACTCTCAATGAAAACTTCACTTTATGGAGAAGACAGGTGGACTCCTATAGGTCTTTTGGCCCAAGGTGTCAGAACAAACATTACTATTCTCACCCCAGGGAGAGTGCCAGAAAGATCCCACTGTTGAAGGCTAACATCATGCAGTGCTACCTCACCTCATCATATGACATCAGCAAGGTCAAGCTAATTTGCCCCACCCCAAGGTTGCGTTCAGTACTGCCAGAGGAGTGCTATCAACTGGGAAGGCCCTGAGAGGGGCAATTTCATGCCAGTTGAAATTCTTTAAACTCTTTAGATCACACAAGTGAAGAAAGAAAGCATGATTCCAACTATGAATGTAACCTGGGATGACACTTCCCTGACGTGCACCTGTGCAGCCAAACTGTTGCTCACTTTTGAAGTAAAAGTTAGACAGCTACTGCCCAGATCAGAGTCAAGCCCTCTTCTCACCATCCTGGACCCTCCACAAGGTCCCTCTGGAGCAGTGTTAGCAGGTCAAATACTGAATACTTGGTAGAATTTGAATTTCTGGTAAGATGTTTTTGTATAAGACAAATAATGCATGAGACATACTTATCCTAAAAAAGTATTCAATGTTTACCTGAAATTCAAATTTAACTAGGTATCCAGTACTTTTATTTGTTAAATCTGCCAAGTCTAATTGTCACTCAATCCAGTAATTCAGTAGCTAGCGCCTGGACCAGCAGATGTTGACTGGATCCTGCCCCAGAGCCACCACATGAGTTCTAATTAATCAATGCTGTGAGTGTCAGTCCAGCCAAGTCCCAACTTCTGGGCACCATCCTTGGCACTGGAGGGCTGGCCCATGTCCTCCCATACCTCCTGTCCAGCCCCAGGTGGCCATGAGGTATACAGTGGATCTATGCAGCCCCCTAGCTACAGCAGGCCTGGACTCCTGGGGACAGTGCTGGTGTGTCCTTGTGCCTATGCAGCCCCCCAGGGCTGTGGTGCCTGCTTCCTCCTAGAGTTTCCCTCTAGAGGAGCTGCAGCCTGCTCAGGACTCTGGCTCAGAGAGAGCTTGAAAGCCTTGGAAGAACGTGGGTGGGCAGGACCAGGAGCTACACTAGGACCAGCTGAGCCTCCCTGGGGGAGAATGGGAGGAATGGAGTGCACCTGGGGCAGGCTCCCTGTCCACCTGTATGTAAAATCCAATGAGCACCAGCTTCCCTGAACATAATTTAAACTAACTAAAATGAAAGCCCACCTACACAGTGCCTGCCCTGGGCCAGGCATCATCTGCCCTAAGTGTACATCCTCCAACATCACTACCACCACTCCCATCCTCATCATCATTACTACTATCATCATCACAAGTGGTGCATGGTGCTCAATTGGTGAATTGGTCTGACTTGTGGTCACTATGTGGAAGTGTATTTTCCAGACCTCCCTCAGAATTTGAGGATGTCAGGCAAGAACTAGCTTCAAGGCTTTAAGGAGCATCATACTTTCAACTTACTAAAATCAACCCTTTGTAGATGACAACATGACTGCTTTCCTAAGAAGCCCTAAGGGTCAGACCTCCAGTGGAAAACAAACTGTATACCAGGCACCCTGCAAACACCAGAGGAAAGGAGATATGAGACTGAAGAACCATGAAGTAGCCTGAGGTACACAACAACTCCCATCTCCATGCCCTTGCCACTGGCCCAGGGGCAACTACCAGAGCTCCTGAGGGTCTTTCTGGTCTCCTCAGCCCATGGGCCACTGCTCCTGGCAACCGAAGCAATGTTCTCACAAAGCCAAACAGAATTTATCTCCTGCTACCAGTCCCTAAACAGATCCACATAGCATTTACCGGTGTCTAAGGGTCAGGGTCTAAAGGCTGTCTCTAACCCCATCTCCCACTACCCTCCACCATGGTCACTCAGTGCCAGCCAGACTTGATCTCTGCTCCTTGACCTGCCGGAAGGCACCATGCTTGCTCCTGCCTCAGGTCTTTTCCAGGTTGAAGTTCAAATACCAACTCCCAGGAGAGACTGCCCTTGACCACCCAAGTTAAGCCCCTCTGCCCATCATCCTCTATCACATTAGCTCATTTCATGTTCATGTTTTTTACCTTCTCTGAAGTTATCTGCATTTCCTTGCTTGTTGACCAGTGTCACTGCTAGAATGTAAGTTTCTGTAAGAGCAGGAGTTGTGTCAACTTGTTCTTGCTTCCTAGAACATGGCCTGCCACTAAGAAGGTCCCCGACACATGGGTCGAATAGAGATGAATTTAATACACAAAAGCATGACACTGGAGATATCCACCACACTCACATTTCTTTGCATTCTCTATAAAAGCCAGTTGGGAATACATGACTCCCTTTCCTCCACAGTAGGTAGGGAAGTGATCAGGACATCTTACCATTGGATGTGCTCACCTCTCTCTTATTAAGAACCTTCGTGTATTTGAGACCCCACATATAAAAGACTCCCAGATATATGTTAAATCTATTTACAAGGTCAGTTAGTATGAGCATTTTAACCAAATAGCCAGAATCTGAAGGCTGGTAAAACCACCTCTACACATACTCTGGAGCCTACTGAAGTTACTGGAAATGCACCGAGCTGGACTGGCCCCAACTGTGCCTAAGCAGTGTGAGTCACCAAGCAGAAGGCCACACACAGAGCAGGGCCTCAAGAAATAAAGGAGGTTCCTTTTCTCCACAACCACGCAACATCTGTTGTTCTTTGGCTTTTTAATGACAGCCATTCTGACTATGGTAAGACATCTCACTGTGGTTTTGATTTGCATTTCTCTGATGATTACTGATGACAAGCATTTTTTCATGTGTTCATCGGCCATTTGTATGTCTTCTTTTGAGAAATGTTTGTTCATGCTCTTTGCCCAGTTTTTAATGTTTTTTTTTCCGTGTTGAGTTGTTTAAGTTCCTTGTAGACTCTGAATATTAGTCCTTTGTCAGAGGCACAATCTACATACATTTTCTCCAATTCTGTAGGTTTTCTGTTTACTCTGTTCTTTCTTTTGTTGTGCAGAACCTTTTTAGTTTGATTAAGTCCCATTTGTCTATTTTTGGTTTTGTTGCATTTGCTTTTGGGGTCATCATAAATTCTTTGCCTAGGCCAATGTCTAGAAATGTTTTTCCTAGGTTTTCTTCTTGGATTTTTATAGTTTCAGGTCTTATACTTAAGTCTTTAGTCCATCTTGAGTTAATTTTTATACATGTTGAGAGGTGTCTAGTTTCATTCTTCTGCATATAGTTAACCAGTTATCCTGGCACAATTTATTGAATAGGGTGTCCTTTTCCATTATTTATTTTTGTTGGTTTTGTCAAAGATCAGTTGGCTATAAACACATAGCTTTATTTCTGGTTTCTCTATTCTGTTCCACTGATCTGTTTTTGTACCAGCACCATTCTGTTTAGTTACTATAGCATTGCAGTATAATTTGAAAATAAAATGGTCATAAGCCAATTTCTAATACTGAGACAACAGCGAATTTTCTGCAAAAAAGTAAACAAAAGTTTCCTTGACAGGTACAAGTATCAACATCTATCTTTAAAGAATTGTAGTCGAGCTACCTTACGATAGCCACAAACAGCTGAGAAAGTATGGTCATTTCAGTGTTTTCTTTCTGCAAAATATCAAAATGTCACTCAGGAGCAGGACAGTGAGAGACTCCTGAGTGGAAGCCTCCTCCAGACAAGCTCTCAGCCTCATGTCTACACTTCTAACCCAAGATGAGCGGTCAACAGGCGGGAGCACGAGGCTGGGAGCTACAAGGGCATGTTGGGTGCAAGTATGGACCTCAGTCTTCTGACACCTGCTGCCACCCAGTTAACAATTCCCCAAGTTGGGGAGCTGGTGTGGCTCAGCCCAATCACACATCTTATAGATGAGGAGGCCAGGCCCATGAGGGTGGCGGCCTACATAAGGTGACAAGAAAACACAGCACAGCGGGATCTGAATTTAAGTCTCCCATCACCACTAGGCACCTTCCCACCGTACCTGTGTAACAAATAGTAGTATGTGAGAACTTTAAAGACAAAGCAAAGAAAGTGCTAGAGTAGAAAGGTTATTTATGGCCAGACTGCTGATGAGGGCTCTAAGGAGAAGGTGGTACTTTGTTGGGTCTTGCAGGAAGAACAGGAGTCAATCAAGGGACACGTCAGGGAAGAGAAGAGAGGAGGAACATTCAGGGTAGAGACCACAGAGCCGTTCAGAAACTTACAGAAATGTCCTTCTCTACCTCATTGTTTCAAAAGCAGGAGGGGGACTGGAGAAAAGAAGTAACAGAAAACAATGTTTAACTGCTATTACTATTTTCTCAAACTTTAATCCTTGGTCCATGTCCCATCCATTAGAAAGTCATTAGGTGTCATAAACACACAATCCTGAGAGTTGTGGCTGCAGTGGAAATGGTGGTTTCTCAGGCCATGTGTCCTGTGTATGCTCCATGGTGACAGGCAGGTGACATGCTGGTCCTCAAGGTGGCCAGGGTGCTGGTCCTAACCTCGAGGTGACAGGGGGTCAGGGTGCTGGTCCCAGCCTCAAGGTGACAAGGGGTCAGGGTGCTAGTCCCAGCCTCGAAGTGACAACGGGTTGAGGTGTTGGTTCTAGCCTCGAGGTGACAGGGGGCTGGAGTGCTGGTTCTAGCCTCTAGGTGACAGGGGCTGGGGTGCTGGTCCTAGCTGTGAGGTGGTAGGAGGCAGGGGTGTTTGTCCTAGCCTTGAGGTGACAGGAGGCAGGGTGCTGGTCCTAGCATCAAGGTGACAAGCAGGCCAGGGAACCGGTTCTTGAAGTGACAGGTCTTGAGGTAACAGGGGGCCAGGGTGCTGGTCCTAGCCTTGAAGTGACAAGGGCCCAGGGTGCTGGTCCTAGTCTTGAGGTGACAGGTGGGCTGGAGTGCTGGTCCTAGCTCAAGGTGACAGGCAGGCCGGGGTACTGGTTTTGAGGTGACAGAGGGCCAGGTGCTGGCCCTAGCCTTGAGGTGACAGGGGGCCCGAGTGCTGACCCTAGCCTTCAAATGACAAGTGGCCAAGGTGCTGGCCCTAGTCTTGAGGTGATAGGTGGGCCAGGGGTGCTGGTCCTAGCTCAAGGTGACAAGGGGCCAGGACTGCGACAATCCTGGGCTTGCCTTCTTGGCCTCTGAGCAGCCTCCCTGTTCTTGCAATGCCAGTGCCATCAACACTCTATTTCCTATGCACTGCAGAAGGAAAATGGCCGGACAACACCTCTGGCCCTGGAATCCATCTCTGCTTAGGGAAATATTCAGGCCATGTGTCCTGTGTATGCTCCATGGTGACAGGCAGGTGACATGCTGGTCCTCAAGGTGGCAGGGGGCCAGAGTGCTGGTCCTAACCTCGAGGTGACAGGGGGTCAGGGTGCTGGTCCCAGCCTCAAGGTGACAAGGGGTCAGGGTACTAGTCCCAGCCTCGAAGTGACAACAGGTTGGGGTGTTGGTTCTAGCCTTGAGGTGACAGGGGGCTGGGGTGCTGGTCCTAGCCTCTAGGTGACAGGGGCTGGGGTGCTGGTCCTAGCTGTGAGGTGGTAGGAGGCAGGGGTGTTTGTCCTAGCCCTGAGGTGACAGAATACCCAGCCTGGAAGCCTTCATTTACTCACGAGAATGAAGACGTAGACACTCAAAGCCCCTCATTTCCTTCTGGCTCAGCAGTCAAACTGCTCTGTAAACTGGGGTATTTCCACATAATCTCCTGAAAAGTCACACTTGTGGAGAAAGGCAAATATTTAAAGTGGCACCTGGTGTGTGCTGGCTGATTCATAGATCTTATTGGAGCCTGCCACATGCTGAGGGCTGGGACGCTCCTGGGATTGTACCTATCAGGGTGTCTTCCCCATTCTCTCAGGCTCCAGTCCATGGGACATAAACAAGAGCAACAATAACTGAGTGGGACGTGCTAAGATGAGTGGGGAGGGTGGAGAGGGACTGCTGCTGGCCAGGATGAGGTGGTGGGGCTGCCGCCAGCTGGGGTGAGGGTTATATGGGGGTCTGCCCAACTGGGGCAAGGGTACATGAGGGGCTGCCGCCAACCAAGGTGAGGGTAGTGAGAGCCGCTGCCTGGCTGGGGTGAGTGTAGTGGGGGCTGCCGCCAGCCAGGGTTAGAAATGGCTCTGTACAGAGCTGCCATTCAGGCGAGGCTAGAACAGGTGGAGTAGGTATGGTGGGGGCATGTGAGGCAGGAGTGGGCAGGAGGGAGAGGATGTTCCAGGCACAGAGAATGCCATCTGCCCAGTCCAGAGGCCCTGTGACAGGAATGACAAGAAGCCTAGCCTGGCTGAGTACAAAGTGGACTCTGAAGGGTGGGGACACAGCAGGTGGCCATGGAGAGAGGGGGCGTGAAGGTGGCTGAGTGGATGAGGGAGACCCAGTGGGGCCACGTCCACAATTACTTGGATTATGCAGCAAATGAGACCATAAAAGAGGGGTTAAAAAGTACTCATAAAACTGGGAGAGGAGTGGGCAGAATTTTGGCTTGCTCAGAAGCACTGTAATAAGTTCACATGATGCAGAAGCCAGAGAGTATAAATTACATGCACAAAAGACCAGCTCTTAAAACCATGATTAACAAAAGCAACAATGTCATTTTACATTGGTGTTTTCTGGGTATGTTTTATAATTAACACCCATATAATAGTTTAAATCGAATTTTATATAAGTTTTTTCTCAACACTGTCCTTACATATAAATTTATACCCTGAAAAATAGAATGCACTTCACCATAGCAACAGTTCTATGTCAACTCCTACTCAAGTCAGAAAAAGCATATGTAACAGAAACGAATACTCTGGAATATTCTGAGGTGCCTGCTTGGGGGAAAAAATTCACTTATTTTGTAAAGATTTAAATATAAGAGTTCACTGTTTCTTTAAAACATCCTTGTAATTAGACAGAGGCTATTTTAGTTTCTCAAATCCTGCTTTATTAAACAGTATAATATACTTTTTAAAAGAAAGAGGGGGGAAAAAAGGAACAAAAAAAAACAATGCCCAGGATAAAATACTTGAGATCAAGGGGAGGGGCATGGGGACAGTGACAGAAAGTAACTTTTAAGTGACTTACAATTCTAATGTTCAGCAGCTTAGTTTATAGTTACTTCCTCAAGAAAAGTGACACCTACTGGCATTATGAGCACTGAAAAAGGAAATCTTAGGCTCACAGTCTTCTTTTTAAAGACAACAAAAGAACCAGTCCTTACAACCTGCTTGATAAATTAGGTAACATACAAGTTTACTAATAAGAATGAACACATTCACAGACATTGGGTCTTGGGTTGCTGTGGTCTGAATGTTTGTGTCGCCCCCAAATTCCTATGTTGAAACCCTAACCCCCAAGGTAATGGTGTCAGAAGGTGGGGTGTCTGGGAGGTGCTCAGGTCCTGAGGGCCTGAGACGCACGTGAGGACACAGCTAGAAGGTGCCATCAACAAAGCAGAAAACAAGTCCTCACCAGACACCAAGGTGGCAGTACTTTGACCTTGGACTTCCCAGTCTCCAGAACAGTGAGAAAGAGGACTGTGGTTTATGAGCTACTTAGCCTGTGATGCTCTGTGATAGCAATCCGAAGAGATGACAACACGGGTTACATATAACTAACACACCTTGTTATGATACCAACATGTAGTGCTAAAGCACTCCCTTCACCTCTCCTGTGGCCAACAACTCACCAAACCATGCACCCCATCGCCTGGCTCCCCACCCACGTGGACCACCCCAACCCCTGCTGACCTGGCTTCCCTTCTGACCCACTCTGTAAGTGATCCTCCATTGCTCACTGAACTCAAGTAGTCCCCACACCCTGTTTCTAACATTGGGCTTGCATCTTCTCCACGCTGGCTTAATGAGAAGACTAACTGTAGGTTTTTCCCCAGGCTTCTTATCTGGGGCCAAGCTTTCTGCTCCCTTGCACCCCACATGCCTCGGGGCTCAGAAGTTCTTCCTGGCTGTTTTAGGGCTTTACTTCATGGCAGATACCCACTTCCCACATCTCGGACATCCCAGCCACTGTTGTCTTCCAGAGACCCTGCTGTTACCTGAGACAACATCCATATTCACAGGGACCACACTTTCCCAAGTCCCTCCTCCTCTCCTATTACCCGCCTTCTGTGGCCACACCTAGGATTCTGTTGTCATTAGAATACTGCCTCACAATCTTAAAGCCAGCACTTCATTCTCCAATATGAGCTCTCGTGCTGCACCACTCCCCACACACTTGTTCTTTGCCCATCACCCTATTATTTTACTCCATATTGATGAAGACCCTCCCCTTGACCAACTGCTAGCCAGTATTCTCCAATCCTTCTTCTGGACGAGGCCTCAATCCAGGTTTCAAACACCTTCAGATCCTGAGTACAAATGACTGTGTCCACCCTTCCCATTTAGAAGCCTGACCACTGGCATCATTTCTACCAGCTCCAGGCTGCATCCTTAGATGACCCAGCCCTGAGACAGCTCTGTGCTACCAGAATTCACTGTTCAGCCAAACCCTGGTGACCCCAGCCCTTCTCAGAGTAGCTGCCTTAGAAATCTTTCAGTTACAAACATTCTCTCTGCCCCTTTGAGACGTACATCTATTATCACCTAGAACCGTCTTCCCAAGAACCCCAGGGTGGCTCCTTGAAATGTAGTATAAGCACCAATTAGCAAATCCAGATGGTTTCACATTAACCAACCCCAGCTTAGTCACCCTTCACAATCCCTTACTCTCTCTTTTACAAGCCCAGCCATCTCTGCTCAAACCAAAGGGAGTTCAGCCACTTGGGACCAGTCCTTACTGCACTGAATAAAACCCATCCTTACTTTCTGTCAGCTCTGCTCAGCTTTGACAAAGTAAGTCACTTGGCCATACTTTCACTATTTTCCCCCAGCTTCACTCACTTTCTTGCTAGTACCCTTAAATCTTTTTGAAAGAAGACAGCAAATTCCTTGTGGAATTTTGCTGAACCTCTAGCACCTCCTACCTACACTCTGTGCTCCAGGTCGCTCAACATCTTTTGTTCCTTGAGGTCCCTCTCCCCTGCCATGCTGCCCTTCCAGCCTCATCCAGCAGGTGCCTCTACTGACTCATTTTCATCTTGCCCCTGAAGCCTTCCCCAGCTCCCCCATGCTAGGTCAAGTTGACCTGCCACCTGTGCTCAGGACATCTGGTTTCCCTGTGTCACAACACTTACCAAGCTGTGCTGGATTAGCCCGGCTGTCTTCTCTACTGCTCCCCACACTCTGAGAGGTAGGGAAGTTCTGCCTTGCTTGCCACTCTCGGTCCCGACACTCACTTCTGTCACTACTGGGACTTGGGCACTCTATATGTTGAATACCATTTGGGACCATTAGTGTTCTGCAGGAAACTTCTGCCGTACGATGAGAATTCTCATCCCTGGAGTCGCTGATGCCTTCACAGAACACTTGAAAACAGTGGATCGCAGGGCAGGACAAAGCATGTAACACTACAAGCTAAAAGGAATTTGCAAAACCACAGCAAGACTCTAATCCCATCTGCATATCTGGGAATTTGCAAAACTATGGTATGGTTCAAATCCCATTCATATAGTTGGGAATTTGCAAATATAAAATGTCTTTATTGGGTTACCTAGGTTAAGTAAGAACTAGCTCTTTAGTTGCTAAATCCTTCCATCTATGGATAATCTTTCATTGAAAATAGCACCAATTCTATATTTGTTGGTGGGTATAAAACTATGCCCAGGATTAGTGTATTTAAAGCCAAAATTAAAATTTGGGTAACTTTTAACTACAAAAACTTTTTTTGGTACTTAAAAGTTTGGGATGTTAATATCGCCTTTTACTCATTTTTGGCATAACATGGTACTTACTGACAAGTGTGGGCTACTGGGAACATACTGACCCTGTGTTCCCAGCACATGTCAATCACAGGTGCCTCCCTAATGTGGTACTTACTGACAAGTCTGTACTATTGGGAACATACTGATCCTGTTCTCCCAGCAACACGTCGATCACGGGGTGCCTCCCATTCTTTATCATGATTTTCCTTTCTTCTTGCACAGTTGGCCTGCAGAAAGAAGGGTTTCAATTCACTAGGTATGGAAATTGCCTTTAAAAAACTTCTGAGACAGGATAAAAAGTTTCAGTACCCGTATCGTAAGACAGACAGCAAAACCTTAAACACAGATTTAAAGAACATATATCCAGTAAGGCTTTGAGTATAAAAGTTAAATTTAACTATAAAATAAAATCTGGGAAAATCATCATAATAATAGTGCCCTGAAATACAAATAGTAGAAGAATCTTATGATGGCTCCACCATTGCAATCTACTTTTACAGGATTATTTTTCTTTCTGCTTAAGAGATAGGGTCTTGCTATGTTGCCCAGACTGGAGTGTAGTGGCATAATCATAGCTCACTACAGCCTCAAACTCCGGGGCTCCAGTGATCTTCCTTCCTCAGCCTTGTTCCCAATAGTACTGAGTAGCTGGAACCCAGGCATGTGCCACTACCTGGCTTCATTTTTCATTTTTCTGTTATCATCTAAGATCAAACCAATATTTTCATCAGGAAAGACAAATGTTCAGCATATTGTTACTTAAATTTTTTTGGTAATAAGCATAATAAAGTAAATTGTATAAAATTATTTCTAGATTTAATTATTAATATAAACTATATAATATGTATATAATATATATATTTACAAATATATAAAATATAACTACGTTATGTGTCAGACCTGGGAACAGAATGACTTAGAATTTTCATATGCTGGTCAGGCTCGGTGGCTCAGCCTGTAATCCCAGCACTTTGGGAGGCCGAGGTGAGTGGATTTGCCTGAGCCTGAGGGTTCGAGCCCCGTCTGGGCAACTTGGCGAGACCGCAACTCTACAATAAATCAAAAATAAGCTGGGTGTGGTAACACGCGCCTATAGTTCCAGCTACTTGGAAGGCTAAGGTAGAAGGATCGCCAGAGCCCAGCAGGTCGAGGCTGCAGTGGCCGGGAGCAGCCACTGCACTCTAGTCTGGGTGACAGAGTGAGATTCCAACTCAAAAAAAAAAAAAAGAATTTTCATATGCTGCTTAATTGAGATATCTCTCTATGGTCTTTGATATCTTTCACTTTGTTGATACAAAATATATTTATTTTGCCTTGTTGTTTTTTGTGTTTTTTAAAACCTCTATATCTGTTTTTATCAACAGCTTTATCCACGTAGCCATGCCCCTTTGAGTCCTGCCTACTCTCAGGTCTCCCCCAGGAGGTGGTCGTTGAGACCCGTCTGGTATCTATCCAGATTTCTAGAAGACTTGATGATATTTTGGGCAATACAATAAGAAAATGGAAGGATGATACAACAGTGATTTTTTTCCCTCACATTTCCATCATCATTCTTCAGGTTTCTTTCTGTTCTAGAGTTTTACAGTATAGTTGGAATAATTGATAAACAATGTTTAAACGATTCCCAGGATGAGGAAATAACAAAATGTTTCAAGAAAAATAAGATAATGAAAGAACCCAAAATACATCTTAGATTTATAAAATGTAAGACAGAATAAGTTTTATTCTCCTTTTTAAAAGAGAAAAAAGTAATTTTTAAAAAATTCTTTGAATGCCTTTAAGAAATTGCAATTGGGTCCAGCGCACCTTTATGGCAGGGGGAACTGAAGATGAGGGTCATTCTTGTCAGATTTTCAACATTCTTTCAAAGCTGCTACATGGATGCACCCATTGTTCCCCGCTGCTAAACACTTGAAGGTGTCTAAATTGTTACTGCTATAAACATTGCTGCAACGTGCCCTACATATGTCTCCATGAGCTCGGGTCCAAGTGTTTCCCTAAGCTAGAGCGAATTCTTAAAGTGAACTTTCTAAGTCATAAGGTATCCACTTTTTTCATTTTAATACATAACAGTAGTTATAGCAATTCACCTTCCCAAGCAGCATATGAAGGTTGACTTTTTTTCCATACCCTAGCCTCAAGCTGGCATCATCAAACTTTCTAATTCTTGCCAATATGGTGGGTGAACAGTGTAATTCCACTATTTTTTTAAGAGTGCAGTTTTATTAGATGTCAACATATGATACAATACGTTGTTATAGGCTGTGCAACATGATAAAAATTACCTGGAAACAACCAGTTTATACACAGGTCAGCTATGAAATGACCACACTACTGCTTACATTTGTGCCTGCCTGATCCAAGGTCTACACTCTGAAGTCTGTGCCTAGTGAGAGACTAAATTTCCACTGTGAAAATCCGGATCCTCTTGGCATATACACTGGAAAATGATAAAAGAGCAAGGAGCAAACAGAAAGAACTGAGACTCACACTTGCACACCCCAGATACTCTAAAGATGTTTCCAGAGTCTGGGAAGTAATCACATCATTTTAAAGTGACATATGAGGAATATATTTCCACTACTCAGATAGCTTTTGCCAAAACTACATCTTTGTAAAGAATTCCTACAACCCGAAGACGCATCCTCTTAACCAATCACAGTTTGGCTTATCACAGTCTTTCACTGGACACTTCAGGCTTACCTGAGGACACAGCTAGACAGTGACGGAGGCTGGGCTAGACCAGCACTTCCAACACTAGTGCTGGATTCTGACTCCTGTGCTGAAAATTCAATGTTATTTTTAATTATGCATTATATATAACATACACATATGTTTAAGTGTACACACCAATACACATGTACATACTCTGTACATACTCAGACACAAACTTCTCCACTGATGCAGTGGTACACTACACACTCACACAGATGCCCTTCTTTCTTGCCAGTGGCAGCATCAGTGCAACCAATGGCAGAAAGGTGAGAAGGGCACATGGACGTGAGTGTTTCTGATGTTAAGTGCTTACCCGAATATGCACGGCGTGCACAGGCAGTGGTCCACACTCTGCCTACTCACCAACAGTGTCCAGTGGAAGTCTGCTCAGAAAACTTGTACCCAGAAAAACTCCTTAACACTGCAAATGCTTAAGGGGAAAATTGAGCCACCTGAAGATAGACGCTGAGTTGTCCAAAACTAGACCAAAATCAAGTAAGCTTATGTGTTGCATCTTTACAGACGATAAACCGAATACAGTTCCCCAGGTACTGCTCTGTGATGCTTCAGCTCTAAATGCCTGCAGGTAACTGACTATGCAAATCTGTATACGTTTGCATTACTCTGAGTGACAAGAAATAGGGCAAGAAGTAAAATGCAAAAAACCTATTTTACACAAGACTCTGTTGTTCCTGACATATAGATTCATGCAATACAAATGGATAGTAAAACTAAATGAAACAAAAAAGCAAATGGTACGTTTAAGGTACATAACTGACATAGCCAGTTCCTCCACCCTTCTTCTAACATAAAGAAATGCTGTGCACTAAACAAATTTTTAAACTTCCACTATCTATTGGGTACTACACTGGGTACAGAGGATAATTAAATGTGAGAAAAAGACAGCTGAAACAGATTAGAGAGGAAGCCAAGATATGAAAGGCATATGAACAGCAAAACATGGATCTATGGGTGAACCCTGTGGGACAGGCACTGGCAGAGAGTGTCACTCACATGCTGTCTCTATTCCGCACGGTGAGCCCATGAACTAAATACTTGTAACTTTTCTTAAGTATCACACTTTTGGAGAATCAAAACTAAGATTTAGAGTTAGATCTGTTTGATAAACATTCCATGTTGGGGTGTTCAGAGCTCAGTAAAGAACAGGGAGACAAACCTGGACTCTCAAAAAGAAGAGCAGACAAGACCCCAAAAATGGCACCCAACCCTCAGGCCTTTCTTGCCTAATCAAGTTTTTATAATAAGAGTGTTCAAGTCAGAGCTTACAAATGAAAGAAGTGCTCAAACCTTATGAAAATGTCAACCAGAGAGCCAGGCGTAGTGGCTCATGCCTATAATTGCAGCACCTTGGGAGGCTGAGGCAGGAGGATCACTTGAACCCAGGAATTTGAGACTAACCTGGACAATATAGCAACCTCTACAAAAATAAAAAATAAAAACCTAGCTAGGCATGGTGGCATGTGTCCTAGCTACTCAGGAGGCTGAAGTGGGAGGACTGCTTGAGCCCTGGAGTTCGATGTTGTAGTGAGCTATGATTGCACCACTGCACCGCACCCCTGGGAAACACAGTGTGACCCTATTACTAAAAAAGAAAAAAAAGGAAAAAAAATCACCCAAATAAACTTTAAATGTTTTCATTGTACTCAGTGATAGAGACAGAAAAAGCAAGGAAACTATTAATTTTCAAATCAGTCTGTATGTGCATGACATTCAACTTTACCAAGAGTCTAACACATTTGAGTAATTGTAATATTTTATGATCAAGACACTGAAATTAATGAAATAATGCCATCTTATCTAAAGCATTGGTAAAGGGGGAAATAAAAGCACATTACCTGCAGTAATGTCCTTGCTTGGCGACCTTGGCCAGGGAGAAAATACAGTCCACAGTCGCCAGGTGACACGTGGCCCTACACAAGGAGTGGTAATGCTCCCCGAACTTCCTGTGGAGGCAACAGAAGGAGGTGAGCAAATTGGTTCCTGGGACCCACAGAAGTGGCACACAGTACTCCCTTGCCTACTAGTGTAAGCACAAACATTCCCAGGCACATCTGACAGTTAAGAGGTGCAAATCACACTGAGACTTCTTTGTATCTGGGACAGAATTATGTAACAGTAAAACAGCTTCTATAAAATAATGTCCACTACCAAGACCATATGACACGCTTCATCTGACCCCAACATGTCAGTCTGTATGTGATCACAAGCCCAGCAACCTCTGTCCCTCAGCTGCAATCATCAGTGATCCGGCAGCCAGCTTCCCACTGTGATGCTGCTTCACAGCCTCATTCGCACCTGGAACAGCCATATCAATACCAGGTCTGACTTACTCCACTGTAGACCTAATATGTTTAGTCCATAACGCTGTCATAGAACAAACACTGTAACAAATACTTGTTGAAGAAAAGAAAAAAGTACCTCTTTCAATGATCTTCAGTTATTAATAATGCACATAAAAATTTTAGATGTGTTTTTAAAAAGATAATGATCATTGCCTCAAATCTTTGGCTAATTAAAAATATAATAATGACCTAAAAGCTTAAGACTTACTGAAAGACAGTCAGAAAAAAGTACAAGAATATGTATTTTTTTCTTTTTTGCTTAAATTATCCCATTTTCTCATATCAAAGTATTTTATGTCAATAATTTGCTTAAATTATCCCATTTTCTCATATCAAAGTATTTTATAAATTGTGCACATCTGTATGTAGTGATCAATTATGGATGTTTGAAATGTACATATGAGGAGGGATCCAATAAAACCTTGAATTATCTTTTGGAGGATGGGCTTGTTGTAGTACAGCCTTCCCCTGCTACAAAAGTGTGCTAGGAAGCCATCGACATCAGTGTACTAGCTAGCACTATTATGCATCATGATTTACAGAAGAAACATCCTGAGTTGTGGCAAACAGGTGACTGGTTCTTCCATCGTGACAACACACCTGCCAATAGCATGGTAAGCATTCAGCAGTTATTGACCAAAAATGGCATGACCCCCGTGGCAAAAATGGCACGACCTCACCATTCACCTAATCTCACCCCAGAGGGACTTTAAGGTGAAACAAAAAAAGGAAGAAGCACTAAAAGACATTAAAATTGAAAAGTTCAGAGACTGTTTTATGCAGTGGAAAAACCATCTTGATCGGTGTACTACATCAAACAAAGAGTACTTTGCAGGTGAATGAAGTTTAAACATGTAATAATAAATACAACATTTTTATAAATAAATTCTGGGTTTTTTTTTGGTTCTCCCATCATAATTAAACTACAAAACTTAATGCTTAAAAATGCCCAGTAAAAATATCTTTTTAAGATAAAATATATAACTGAGCTTATATCCTTACAGGAACTATTCTGCCTCAAATAGCAATTGCGAGACAGACTTATTTACTTTACTTACTTATTTATTTATTTGTTGAGTCAGAGTCTCACTCTGTCACTCAAGCTGGAGTGCAGTGGCATGCTTATGGCCACCGCAGCCTCGAACTGCTGGGCTCAGGTGATCCTTCTGCTTCAGCCTTCCAAGTAGCTGAAACCACAGGTACACACCCGGTTAGGATTTTTTTACCCAGGCTGGTCTCGAAATCCCAGGCTCAGGCAATCCTCTCGCCTCTGCTTCTCAAAGTGCTAGGATTACAGACGTGAGCCACCATGCCTGGCCAGATTTTATTTAATTTTTTAAAAAATTAACATAGGTAGTGATAAGTCACACATTTCTAAGAGACCAGAAAATGTGAACTGAAAAGTACATTCCCAGCACATGTATACTTTTTCATCTCAGTAGACAGAGCATAATAAATATAATGTACCTGTTTCTCACCAAATTATGGTTCATTAAAACATACAGCACAATTCCCACTAACAAGATAGAGTTGATGCAAAACCCGAGACCCAAGGGGGACGGCATCAGAGAAATTCTTCCAAGTTTCTAAAATGCCACATGTCATGTGGACCTGCCCTCCCAGAGTGTGTGTACTGAGCAGTCTTGTCATTCCTACTCTGGCTGGGATTTTCAGTCTGACTGCCCACTGCCCACCCACACTGCAGCTGTGCTGACCCTACTCTAGTTACTCACAGATGATCTTCCCATCCGGCACCTTGCTTTTGCCAGAGGCAGCCATATTTGATGTTTCTGCTCTTGCCTCTGGACATGAGTATCCAAGCACTATGGCACTAACAATGGTAGATTTTTTTTCTTGCTCTCCTTCTCAGGGCCTGTTCTGGCCACCAAGACCCTCATTTGTTACTACATAGTATCCTGGAGTCGAATATGACAGCCTCTAATGGTTTTTTTTTTTTTTTTTGAGTTGGTATCTCACAGGGGCTAACGTGCAGAGGTATGACCACAGCTCAGTGAAGCCTCAACATCCTGGACTCAGGCAAGCCTTCTGCCTCAGCCCCCCGAACAGCTGGAACTACAGGGATGTACCACCATGCTGGCCTTTTTTTTTTTTTTTTTTGTATGGATGAGGTCTTGCTATGTTACCTAGGCTGTTTTCAAACTCCTGGGCTCAAGAAATTCTCCCGCCTTGGCCTTCTAAAGTGCTGTGATTCCAGGTCTGAGACACCATGCCCAGCTTCTCTGACACTCTTCTAATTTCCAGGATGGAAACGAGTGACACAACTCTCAGTAGGTACCATTCCAGTTAATAAAGCAAAAAAGCAGGGAGGGATACAGTTATTATTATGATATGGATAGCAATATCCTCTCTCATGTCAGCATGAGAGAGGATAACATAAATAAGACAAATAAAATGAAAAACGATTGTATACTATAACATCATTATCACTAGCACAAAACAAGAAAATACAAAAAAAGAGAAACAAATTTTTTTTTTTTTTTTTTGAGTTGGAGTCTCACTCGATCGTCCAGACTGGAGTGCAGTGGCCGCTTCTGGCCACTGCAGCCTCGACCTGCTGGGCTCCGGCGATCCTTCCGCCTCAGCCTTCCGAGTAGCCGGAATTACAGGCGTGCGCTACCACACCCGGCTAATTTTTTTTTTTTTTTTGATTTATTGTAGAGATAAGGTTTCGCCTGCCCAGGCGGGTCTCGAACCCGCGGGCTCAGGCAATCCACTCACCTCAGCCTCCCAAGGTGCGGGATTACAGGCTGAGCCACCGAGCCCAGCGAGAAACAAATTTTGAGAGAGATGTCTAGCCTGAGCTTCTTGCAGTCCTTTATGTTATGACTAATGCACAACAGTGAGGACCTTGGTGACAGCCAAAAACAGGGTGTGGCTAGGATTCAGCCCTCGGAAGGCAGGTTCCTTGAGGCTCACCATTTTTTAATGGCATCCTATTCACCCCATCTGGCACCTCGAGAAGGTGCATCACAGTCAATGCTGGCTGTCAAGTGGGGGCTCTCACACAACAATGGCTGAAAGCCAATGGCTGAAGCATAAAAGCAATGAAAGTGAGATTTCTGTCAATATTGTTTATTCTGATAAAAACTTTAATATGTTTTTCTTATTTTGAAAGTAGCATGTACATTGTAGAAACTTCTGAAGTCACATCCAGTCCAGTATCTGTAGGGACTGGCTCCAGGATACTCTGAGGATGCCAAAATCCATGATACTCACGGCCCTGATATAAAATGATGTACTCTTTGCATAATAACCTACACACATTCTCTCCTACACTCTAAATCATTTCTAGAATACTTATAATACCTAATACAGTGTAAGTAATATGTAAATAGTCATTATACGATATTGTTTAGGTAATATTAACAAGAAAAAGTCTGTATACAGATATAATCATCCTTTTTATTCTTTGAATATTTTCAGTCCACGGCTGGTTGAATCTGCAGATGTGGAACCCACAGACATGAAAGGCCAGCTATATTTGCAAAGAAATTAAAATCACCAGTAACCTCACATTCAGAAATGGGTTAACACTTTTTGAGTCTATATATATGCTCACATGTATGCATAAAGACATTTCTCCAAAGATATACACATGGCCAACAAGCATATTTGTAATATAATAATAAGTACATATATGTAATCTTTAAAAAAATACAGGTTTGTATGCTGAGCCTTATGTGAATATACACAACAAATCATACTTTAACATACCATTTTCCACTGAGTACTACACCATGAGTATCACATTCTTCTGTGATGCTGGATTTAATGCTAACTCACTTTCAGGAATTCACAATTCCAGCCTAGGTGTGATGAACATAAGGCTTTCCTAGGCTAATCTGGAGAAGGCCCAGTCAGAAGGCTGATACAGCAAGCATGGTAAGGCAACACTAGGCTGTTAGGAGGCAGCAGAAGAAGGGACAAATCAAAGAGATGTTTCAAAGGGGAAAAGACAATCAAGAATCTAACAACAGACATAAGGACACAAGGGAAGGAGGAACCGAGAAAAACACCAAGGCCTTAGCCTGGGAGGCGTAAGCTTTCTTTAGTCTGGAATAATGATGGAAGAACACACCAGACCTACGCAGTCATGTATGCTTTGAATAGAATAAACACAGTAAGACCTCACAAAGTCTCAGGGACTTCTAGAACATGGCCTTGAAGCTTAAAAGGTGTTGTTTTAGTCCAATTTTCATGTTCTTGATGCCAATACTAAGGAAAAGGCCAGGGGAAATAAAAAACTCAGAGGCCCTGAAAACCCTTCAAATGGAAATTTGAAAGTGAATTGGAAAAGAAACTAAATAGATAAAATTGTGTCCCTGGGTTCAAGACTCTGAGTCAGATAATCTCAAAAGATATCTCTCTTCCTGGTCTTTTTTTTTTTTTTTTTAAAGATGTGAGGTACAAGGTTGAAACAGAATCCCTACCTATCACCATACACAAAAACCAACTCTAAATGGATTGAAAAGACCTAAACATAAAACCTCAAACTATAAGAATCTTATAAAACGCAGAAGACACTCTTAGTGAAATCGGAATAGGTAACTAATTCCTGATCAAAAAGCTAACAGCCCCTGCCATAAGAGAGAAGATAGATAAGTGGGACCTCATCAAACTGAAAAGCTTCTGCAAAGCAAAAGACACCATCAAGAGATCAGGGAGACAGCCCACAGAATGGGGAAAAAATATTTGCCAACTGTATATCTGACAAACCTAACATCTAAGATCTGCAAGAAACTCAAGAATGCTGAAAGGAATAAAACAAACAGCCCTATTAAAAAGTGGGCAAAAGATATGAATAGACACTTCTCATATGAGACATATGAGCAGTCTTCCTGGTCTTATAATTTAAGACTCCTCTGGGCAAAAAGAGGCTAGTACCTACTTAGTACCTTTTGAAAACTCTCACATAATCTTTTATTCTTTTTTTCTCTGCTTATCAGGTTAGTTATGTGAAATGAAATAAAGCTCCGAAGCATCTCCCTAAATTTTTACAGTTTAGGTTTCTAAAGAGTGAGTCTAACAGAGTCTTCCATCTGGAGGGGTACCTGCAGACTCATGGTAGGCAGCTCCTCATCCTGGGCGCCAACCCTTGTCCTAGTAAGAACAACTTCTTATCTCTGCATCTCACTTTATTCATCTGTAAACTGGGTATGGTAATAATACTTAACTTCACAGGGCTCATGTGAGAAATAGAGAGTTTATACATGCAGTACTTAGACAAGCAGTGGCCTGAAATCTCTCTTCCCAACTTCAGTCCAGTGGCAGCTTGCACTCAGCCCTGGGGGGAGTATCTGCACTTCAGACATCAGCAAATGCCAAGAACATCACTGTTCTTGCAGAAAGCTGGCTGTTAGCCATTTGTCAGCACACCACTGACATAAAACTGTCAAAAGGAACATGTGACTATCAGTGAATCCAGAAGGCAAAGACAAAAAACTCTTCAAAAAAAATCCTATGCTGTTAAAACAAAAAAGATGAGACTTATTCTAGATACAAATAGACTACAGAAACATAATTACCAAATGCACCACTGTGAAAGTTGATTAGAACTTACATTTAAAAATTTGAGAGGAAGGACACTGATGAATTCAGGAAATTTAAATATATTCATAAATTAATTTGCATAGGTATGATAATAGTGTTGACTATATAGCAGAATGTCCTTTTAGAAGATGCATGCTTAAACACTCAGGGGTCACATGTTATGATGTCTAAAAGTTACTTCCAAATGGTTAAGAAAAAGAAATATATGAAAGATAAAAAACAAATGTGACAAAATGTTAACATCTGATGAACCTAGGGGAAGAGTGCAGGTGGACATCCCAACTTTCAGTAGACTTTTTAAATTTCAAAAAAAGCTGGGATGAAAACATACAGGATGTTAAAAAAAGAAAAAAAGAAAAAAATTAAAAGGAGATTAAAAAAAAAATACTAACTCCTAACTTGTCCAATCCTGAAAGAGATGGTAAGGCTTTATATAAAAAAGGTAAGTTCTAAGGTAGAATTTCAAGAACTGACTCTACAAAACACCCTCAGGAATAAAAAATTAGTACAGTAACAACAAAGTATATTTTGGTCTCTCATCAAAGATTGGGATGAGCTGACATTTCAAGAATCAAAAAATAAACTGGAGAACACAGGCCTCAGCTACTTATGGCAGGTCAAAGCAGTGGTCTCTATTCTCTTTCTGATAGAAAGATTTTCCAGTCTATTTCTCCCAGCAAAAAGTCAGACTGTATTTTTCATGATAAACTCACTCTAGAAAACCAAGCCACTCAGCACCACAGTCAAGGACAAGCTGCTCCCGAAGCTGATTCAGATGCCTGTAATTCTCCACAATAAAAGGAGAGTGAAAGCGGCTCACGGCTTTTGTGCTAGAAGAGGAGAAACAGAAAAAAGAAATCAAGGTTAGTAAAGAATCAGTAATGCCATCATTTCAGAAAATGAAAGTAGCTATTTATTATTCTCTGATGAACCCTGAAAGTAAGTAGCTATAAACAGAGGAACATTCTTTAATTATGGTCCTGAACTCTACTGGTTCAGAAAAATTTGACTTTGTTCAGGAAGCTTTTTAAATGCATTTCAAATTATACCCATACAGCACAGTCAGGGCTTAGAGTTTCTATTTCATAAGCAAATTATAGTAAGTCAAAACACTTTTTAAAGAAGGTCAGAAGAAAATAAAGAAAAATAAAGTGTGCCAAAGCTGGAGGCAGATACATCAGTGAAGGTTACATTATTATTATTATTATTATTATTTTGAGTTGGAGTCTACTCTTGTTGCCCAGGCTGGAGTGCAATGGCATGCTCATGGCCACCACAGCCTGACCTGCTGGTCTCGGGTGATCCTTCCACCTCAACCTTCCAAGTAGCTGTTAAATACAGACGCAAGCCACCACGCCCGGCTAATTTTTGTGATTTATTGTAGAGATGAGGTTTTGCCAAGTTGCCCAGGCTGGTCTCGAACCACTGGGGTTAAGGCAATCCTCTTGCCTTGGTGTCTCAAAGTGCTGGGATTACAGGCTGAGCCACTGTGCCTGGCCTTATTCTTTACATTGTTACTTTTCTGCATGAGTGACATGTTCCAGTGAAAACAGAAAGATAAAACACATGCCAAGCCGTGCTCAGTGGCTCAGCCTGTAATCCTGTGCTTTGGGAGGCTGAGGTGAGTGGATTGCCTGAGCCCACGGGTTCGAGACTCGCCTGGGCAACTTGGCGAGACCTCATCTCTACAATACATCAAAAAATCAGTTGGGCATGGTAGCGCATACCTGTAATTCCAGCTACTTGGAAGGCTGAGGCGGAAGAATCGCCGGAGCCCAACAGGTTGAGGCTGCAGTGGCCGAAAGCGGCCACTGCACTCCAGTCTGGGCGACACAGTGAGACTCCAACTCAAAAAAAAAAAAAAAAAACACATGCCAGAGCCGTGCACTAAAACAGGAGGCAACCTAAGTGAGGAGCTCTCTAGGACCTGGGGACCCATGCAGGGTCATAGTGGCTAGGGTGAGGAGCAACAGTATAGCTCCTCACCTGGTCTAGAGGACAAGCTTGCTCTGCCCAGAAGCTGAGGGCACAGCGGGAGGTTGTGGGTCCCCCAGAAAGCCCAGGCCAAGGCTCCCACCCCGCCACCCACTTGCCAGGATGTAAATCTGAGCAAATGGACCTGACCTTCTAAAACATCAGTTTTCTCACCTATAAAATGGGGATAATAGTTTCTACCTCAGAGGTACTGCTGAGAGGATCAGATAGTACCTCTGTTGTAAGTACTCCAAAAAAACTAGTTGTCAGGTCAGGCACGGTGGCTCACGCCTATAATCCCAGCACTTTAGGAGGCTGAGGTGAAAGAACTGCCTGAGCCCACAGGTTCGAGACCAGCCTGGGCAACTTGGTAAGACCTCATCTCTACAATAAATCAAAAAATTAGACGGGCACGGTGGCGTGTGTCTGTAGTTCCAGCTACTTGGAAGGCTGAGGTGGAAGAATCATCTGAGTCCAACAGGTTGAGGCTGCAGTGGCCGTGAATGTGCTACTGCACTCCAGCCTGGGTGACAGAGTGGGACTCCAATTAAAAAACACACATACACACACAAAAACTAGTTGTCTTGTGATAGTGATGGTTGCTATTGCTGCTGATGCTATTATAATGTTGAAGGGTCCTTAAGGGGAAAAGGTGTCCTCTGGTCTTCATTTGCTCCTCACTCCTGTATGCACTGTTACAATTATCTTCAGTTTGCCCAGGGACTGGATTAGAGGAGGGCCTTTTGCATTCATAACCTGACTGGTAATGTTCTAACCTGTTCTTGTCAAGGCTCCAATGGCCAGACAACAGATAAATTGTAATGAACCTTTCCAAAACCATCTTATCTGTTCATTCAATTTACAGTATTGAATGTTCAAAAGATGCTGATGCTGATTTATACCTTGCCTGCTGCTCATAAATTACATCATCTAGACTTCTGTGCCAACATATTCATCACAGCTTCTTTTCTGGCAAGGTTTGTTTAGTGAGACACTTCAATTATTGCTGAAGACAGGCTAACATGACTTCTTGTGATTTCTCTTCATAAAGCACATTTCATTCATGAGTTGTGGCATATGACAAAAGTAGGCCAAGGTGAGAACCCCCTCAAGGAGAAGACAGCACCCTTGAAATTGACAACACTCAAACCTAAAGTAAGGCTTCTGGTGGCACAGACCAAAAAAGAACGATGGTTTTGGGGCTAAAGAAGCCCATGACCGAGCCCTCATCATCTGATGCTGTGGCAATGGATAATAAACAGTTTTGCTTTTTAATTAGAACAGTAAGTCAACAAT
>CAUYQG010150974.1:0-18432 GCA_963574415.1 Tarsius wallacei | reverse complement strand
TTCGAGGTATAGAATCATGTTGTCTGCAAAGAGGGATAATTTAACTTCCTCTTTTCCTATGTGGATACCCCGATTTCCTTCTCTTGTCTGATTGCTCTAGCTGGGACTTCCAATACTATGTTGAACAGGAGTGGTGAGAGTGGGCATCCTTGTCTTGTTCCAGTTTTCAGGGGAAATGGTTCCAATTTCTGTCTGTTTAGCAGTATGTTGGCTGCACACACTTGATCTTAATGTTTATGCTTAGAAGGGACACGCAACATTTCTGCTCATACTTAATTGGCCAAAGCAAGTCATGTGACCAAACCGACTCTGAGTTCAACAGAGCAGGGATGGGGACATGTCAGCTTTCTGCAGGGATAAGGGTGAGAACGAGGGGTGAGAATAAGGGTGAATACACCACCACAGCAGCAAGAGACGCTGTAGTAAAAGAGAGTCACAAGCTGCCATTTACTCAAAGAGTGTTGGAGTGGCCACAACCCAAGCTAGCTCATATCTGCCATGGTCTGCCTCTCCTCCCTCTCGTCCCCATCAGCTGATCTACTACTAGAGTTCACGTTCACTCTGAACACACCAACCAAGAGCCCTTGGGGCACAATGTTGTAGTAACTCCTGTCAAGTTGGCCTCTGCTGACCTTTGGTCTTTTCCAAATCCTTCCATCTGCTGAAAGATGCTTGTTTGCCCTCCATATGGATTTACTGATGACTTGAACAAAGAGCTGGGATGGGCCTAGCTTTTCTACCTGGAGGCACTGAAGAGTGGTGGCTGGGAACCATGGTTCACAAATTTAGCGACACACAAGAGTCACCTGGGGAAGTTTAAAAAAATACTGATGTCTGGGTGCTACCCTCCCGTATTCTTATTTAGTCAGTGGGTGCAGCCTGGGTTTGAATGATTTTAATACAAACCCTGAGAAGCTCTGGCTAAAAGCACTAGCTTCTGAAGCAGCTGAAAGCTGAGTTCGGAACTTGACTTCTCCATTTCTCAGCTGTGTTGCTTTTGCTCAACTTACTTTCGTTTTCTGCTGCTTAATTTTCTATGTGTATCTACCCCATAGGCTTTTGTTGTGATGATTATATGAGAAGTGGGTAAAACACTAAGTACTGTACCTAGGTCTTAGTAAATGCTCCATAAGTATGTTGATGTTGTTACTGTTATTATGCCGTGGCTTCCTGTGCTGCACCAATGTTTTCTGGAAAAACCAGCTGTTCTAATAGGTTGGCTGGTGAAGAAGTAGTTGTAAAAGCTACACTGTGCTATTAAACATGATTGCATTTAGTAGTGGTCTAGACCATGGGAATGAAGGCAGCTTTTGGCTTTCCCTGACTTCTCAGGATCTCAAAAGGGAAAGGAAAAAACAAAACAAAAACAAAAAATCTCTGGGCTTTCTGGAACCCTCATCACTCATTGTTCCATCTCCAGCATGGAGGGCTTATTTTGGTGAAGCTTTTATGACAAAAAAAAAGAAGCAAAAATTGTGTCTTTCCATTGTTTTGCAGCTCATTTTCGTTTCCAACATGAATGAGCAGGCTACTGAGAAGTCAGGCAGGCAGCATGTCACCGTCTCCCTGGGCCTTACACAACAAGGAGACTTAGGCCAGCTGGGCTGAGACCCAGGAATGCTCGCACATGCACACCATCCCCCTGGATGTTCCTTAGTGTGTTTGGGTTTCACTTTGAAACAAAACACGAAATGCGGAAAGTGCCAGGAAGGGGCTGGGTGTCTACCAGCATAAAAAAGCTCTAACCAGCCGGCTCAGTGGCTCAGCCTGTAATCCCGCGCCTTGGGAGGCTGAGGTGAGTGGAATGCCTGAGCCCGCGGGTTCGAGACCCGCCTGGGCAACTTGGTGAGACCTCATCTCTACAATAAATAAAAAAAAATAGCCAGGTGTGGTAGCGCGCGCCTGTAGTTCCAGCTACTTAGAAGGTTGAGGCGGAAGGATCTCCGGAGCCCAGCAGGTCGAGGCTGCGGTGGCCGGGAGCGTGTCACTGCACTCCAGTCTGGGCTACAGAGTGAGACTCCAACTCAAAAAAAAAAAAAAAAAAAAAGAAAAGAAAAGAGACCATTACAGAAAAAAAGGAAAGAGGATTTTTCTAGATTAAAGGAGGTAGCCGGGCTCGGTGGCTCAGCCTGTAATCCCGCACCTTGGGAGGCTGAGGTGAGTGGATTGCCTGAGCCCACGGGTTCGAGACCCTCCTGGGCAACTTGGTGAGACCTCATCTCTACAGTAAATCAAAAAATTAGCCGGGCGTGGTAGCGCGCGCCTGTAGTTCCAGCTACTCGGAGGGCTGAGGCGGAAGGATCGCCGGAGCCCAGCAGGTCGAGGCTGCGGTGGCCGGGAGCGTGCCACTGCACTCCAGTCTGGGCGAAAGAGTGAGACTCCAACTCAAAAAAAAAAAAAAGCTCTAACCACTTGCTTCTGGCTATTAGCCTTTTTAAAAGTGGTGGTTTAGGTTAACCCACTGGGACCACCATCTGGGAGACTTCTAGGGAAGGAGGGGAGATGATCACTGGGGTACCTTCCATCATCCTCATGTCATTTAAAATAAGCATGTAAGGCTGTTCAACCTTTTAATACCTATTTGGCAAGTTGCTTGCCTCTTAATCTCTCTCTTCTTGAGAGATGACTTCCCCTACCCCCCACCCCACCTCCATTTTTCTGATGGCCTTTTTAATGATTTAATGAGCAAATGTCAAGGCTTAGATTTCTGTTTCCAGGAACTAGTTCTTGATCATTCCTAATTCTTTGCATATGACACACACATCAGCGTTCCATTTGACATTTGTGAATTTATGGGAAATCTCATTTCTGTAGACATTTAAAACTTGGCTGCATATGTTGAATCCACCCTAGGGAGTAATTTAGCAAGGATCCCTGAAGGATTAGGTTAGATGACCAATAAACAAAATGCCATTTCTTTAAATTCTGATTTCTAAGGGGTCTGGGTGAGAAAGGTGTTTCAAAAAAATTTTGTTTTCTTTCCCTCACAAACATGGAAAATAGGAATTTCTCCTAACGATTAAGATCTGAGTGGATAATGAAAGAGCAGACAGTGATAGTCTTGCTGACTGCCAAGAAAGCAAGCTCTGTAGGGATTTGGAGCTGGCTCTGAGGATAGCATGGATTGCTCACATTCTATTTGGACAGAAAAGAGAATTGCTGAATCTGAAACGTTCTACCCCTTTTAGGAATTGCTTCTAGAGTTGTGGCCATCCAGCTGGGCTGGTGTGCTGTCTGTAGGGCATCATGCTTATTGTCACGTTAAGCAGAGTTGTAGGGGAAGAGAGGGAGAGTGTGGATGGAAGGAAATCAGTAATTTGTAAATGGAATTTCCCTAAGAGTGACTGGAAAGCAGAAGCACATTTCCATCCATTCTAAATATTGTCGTCATTAATGGGATGAAATTTTGCAAGCATGATCCCTCTCTCTTCACTGAAAGTGTGATTTCAAGATGGGGAAGAGACTGAAAGTAGAGGGTGTTTTCATTTACTTGAACTGGGAACCATACCCTTCCCCCACTCCTTTCATTTACAGGTGTATTGTGGAACCTGGTTTCTCAAGGTGGGATCCATGGAGCCAGTAGTAAGGGCATCATTAGGGAGATCATTAGAAATGGAGACTTTTGGCCCCACACCAGACTCACTGAATCAGAACCTACATTTCGACCAGAACCCAGGGTGACTGGTTCACATGCATAGTAGTCTGGAAAGCATTACTCCTGAGAATTTTAAAGATCTGTAGACACTTCCCTTGCTGGGTTGACTTTCTGTAACCCAGTCACATACAGGAACTCAATTTGGCCCTCCCTAAGGAGCACAAAGCTAGGGGCTGGCTGTGTGCTTGGAAATGTCATATCCATGATGAAAATATAAATGTTCTTCTCCAGAAAGTCTAGTTGGAAGGGGTGACAGGGACAGGGTGGCAGGAGATCAGTTCGAGACTCTTCTTCTTGACAGTTATGACCCATGAGACCTTGAGGAATTAAACTGCATTCCTCCATTTATCTATGCTTTGGCCACTGAGACAAATCTCTAGTAAGTTCTACCTTGGTCCCCTGCCCACTCTTGCCCCCCTCTTGTCCTATAAATATTTATTACATCTGATGTATTATATATTTCCAAAAGTGCTTCTTTGAGAGAGATGCTGGCTTTATTTTTGCTAGCTTAATTGTCTTCTTTTATTCATTCATTCATTTTGCAAAACCAAATATATTTTTGTTAGTGCTTCATTTTCATTTTTAAGCTGGCTAAGGCCAAGTCGCTGAAGCAAAGTTGAAGACTAAGAAATGGCCTCCATTTTGCCAAATGACCTTGGAAAATCAGAGTTTGGTTCCAGTTCTTCAGATAATTCCCTGGTTGCAGCATTTTGGTTTGGCAGGGGAAGCGGCCGGCGTACTCAGCCCATAACCGGGTTTTGTCAAAGCCAGGACACCTTGGCCTCTGCTCCCCTAAGGACTGTGGCGTGAGGCCCAGGCTTGGAAGACAGAGACAGGTAGGCCCTGGGCCACAGCCATGTCTAGCTACAGGGCCACTTGAGAGATGGAGTCCACTGTTCCTTGTGGCATTTTACGGTCATTCTTTCCCATTCTTTGCTTTGTGCTGCATTCAAGTCACCTGGAGCAAGCTCTTCCATTAGAGTGTATATTCTAGCCTCAGAAACATGCAGTGGCTCCTTCAGAGTCACCTCACTGTCATATTGAATAGGTGGGTGGTAGGGGGAGCTGACTAGGAAAGTTCTAACTTTGGCTGTTTCTGGATGGTTTGCCCTGGTGGGTGCCATAGCCTCTGAAGGAAACCTGTCTTGGAGGCGAGGCTCTGTGTCAGGCCCACAGTTTTCCCCCGGGGCAGCTCAGACGCCTTTGCTCAAATAGTAAGCCTCTGAGAAGCTGCCCTCTGTGGTCCAGGTTTGTAGAGCTGCAGCTGCCTGGGTGTGGCCACTCTTCTAAAGTTCTCGGTGCTGCCATCTGGAAAACCCGGACTGGATTTATGCTCAGTCCTGACTCAGAGCAAATGTGGCTTGCCTGTAATGGGAAGCCTTTCTTTAAAGAGTGTTCGTTAGGGAACCCAGAATATCAACTTCTGAAGTTGGCGACTGGTCTGTTAGGAACTATCTTGTGACACTGCCCCCAAATCTTTCCTTCCTTTTCTTAAAATAATTTCTCTACAAGTTATCTAATTCCACTTCCAATAACTGTAGTTGGAGAAGTGACGTGACTTAATCATGCAGTTCTAATAGATCTTTTTCCTGATACCTGCCCTAGTCATATCAAGAAATCAGGTTTGTGCTAGCATATGGGTCTAGAAGTCAGAGACCATCTCTGGGGTTATGTTGTCTATGACTTAATTGGAAATAGATAAGGAAGACTCATTTGCAGAAAAAAACCTAATCATATTGGTGACTGTCCTTTGAGGAGTTGTCCACAGTCAGCAGGGTGATTCCATCACTATCTAAGTATCGTAAGGTTAGCATGTGTACTCATGGAGGTGGAATCTGCCCTGTAGGGGTGGCAGCAGGGAAGCACAATATGCCTGGTGGCTCTGCGGGGAGCTGGGCAAGAGCTAGGGCACCATCAGGCTTAGTCTTTGCGCCTGGCAGGACTCCAGCCCTGGCAGAATGCAGAAGTGTTGGAAAGGAAATTGAGGTAGCAGCCCAGTCACACGAGTACATGAACACAGCAGCAATTAGGAGACTTGGCAGCAGGTGTCACTTGGGAGACAGAGACCTAGATCTCTTTCCTAGGGTGTCCTTCCAGGGCCCACTCCTGGGGGCTTGATGTCTACTGCTGCCGGGAAATGGCAGGGCCAGCACAGCAGGATTGCTCATCTCCACTGAGCAGATGAGAAAACTGAGGCTTGGAGCAGCCATGAGACCTATCTCAAGGATCTTGACAGTCCAGAGGCAGAGCTAGTAATGAGGACAATTCCTCCAGATAAGCTGACCTCAGTGGATCTCTACACAGACGGGGAAAAAGACATAAGGTGGCATCCAACCACCCCATGGCTTATCTTGGAACCTGTGATTCCCTCCTTGTCTGTCCTCAGCTTCCCAGGTCCCCTCGTGTCTCAATAACAGCATAGTCATGTCTTTCCCTCCCGACAGTGCCAGCAAAGGAACTATGGCCTCCAACCACCACAATGGAAAACCCACAGGAAGAAAATGTTCAAAAAGAGTTGAACCGTGGCCCAAAGTGGTTTCAGTTTTCTTAGTTTTAAGGCGCACAGTATCCCAGAGTGCCAGAGGCCTGTGGTCACAAAACCTCCATCTCAAAAGAAGCTAAGGGAGGGTCCATTCTGGGGAATACGCTGGACAGAGCTGTGGAAAGTGACTGAGAGGAAAGACTGCTCCTTGCTGCGTACGGACTAGTCTGGGGCCCGGCTTTGCCTTGTGTCTGCCTGCCGATAGCAAACATCATGTTTGACGATGTTGTTTGTTTTGCTTTCTATTTTTTAAAAATTCAAATTTATAGGAAAGGTGTAAGAATAATGCAAAGAACTCCTATGTACCTTTATGTAGATTCACCAATTGTTAATATTTTGCCACATTTGTTTTACCTTTCTTCTCTCTCTTTCTCATACACTGACACATTCATACATATATTTGTACATTTTTTGCTGAACCATTTGGGAATGGGCTGCTGTCATCATACTCCCTTTACCCCTGTATTTCTTAAGAACAAGAAGATTATCTTACATATGTATAGCTATCAAATTTAGGAAATGTAATATTGATTTAATACTACTATCTAATCCACAGTCCACATTCTAGCTGTCCTAGTAATGCCCTTTATAAAAAATTCTTAAGTTTACAGTCTAGTCCTGGATCCCACATTGTATATAGCTGTCCTATCTTTTTTTTCTCCTTTAACCCAGAACAGTTCATAAGTCTTCCTTTGTCTTTTGTGATACTGATATTTTTGAAAAATGCCAGTCAGTTATTTTACAGAAGGTCCCTTGACTTTGGTTTCTCTGATGTTTCTTCATATTTACATTCAGATTAATGCATTTTTTGTTGGGATGCTATATAAGTGATGTAAGCGACTTGTCCTTCCCCGAGGACCATATCAGGAAGCACAGATGTCTATTTGCCCTTTATTGGTGAGGTCAAGTTTGATTACTTAGTTAAGCTGGTGTCTGCTGATGTCTGTGTAGCTGCTTTTTATTCCTTTTGTAGTGAACAAATATAATTGGTCAGAAGATACTTTGACATTATGTAAATATTGTGATCCTCATCAGACTCTCTCCACCGTGTTTTAGCATTCATTGATGATTCTTGCCTGAATAATGATTTACTATCATGGATGGTTTCATCCACCATCCCTTCTAAATTTGTTAGTCCAAAATAGTCTTTGATCGGGTGGGAAGGCACACCCACCCTGCCAAATTTGGTAGCTGAGCTCACCGGGAGGAAGAGCCTTGATGTCCTCCTTGGATCCTGACTGGTGGCTCTTTTGAAGCAGTCCTGGCCTGTTGGATATTTGTTTTGACACGTGTAGTTACTCATTTTGGAAATACTAATTGTTTACTAGATGGTTTTTGAATTACCTTTTAAATGCTTTACCAAAAAAAGGTAGAATTGTGGTCACATATGTTATAACTTATTTTTGTGGTATCTGCTGGAAAATTACACCTGGATCTTTTACACATTGTTGATCAACAGAAACTTGATCATGACGATAGCACTAATAATACCTTCCCACCATCTAAAACCTACTCCAGAGGAAGGGTCGAAATTAGAGAGATTGAACTCTGAGACAGATGGTTGGACTAAAAAGGAAAACCAAGTATTGGAAGCAGATGAATTAAGTAAAACATGAATTTCCAGAAATGTTTCAAAATGCTTGTGTGGGAGTTCTCTTTGGAAGGTTGAAGCAATGAATGGCATTGCTTGGAATTTGGGGTTTTTAAAAAAATTGGATTTGGTTTAAAGTGAATCCTTAATCAGTTTCTAGCTTGTCTGTTTTTGTCTAATTTTTTTTTTACAGTAGAAGGGGGGAAGCTCTGATTATTATTTTGGTTTTACTGGGGCTAGAATATTAATTTATTGGTTTTGATTTCTATCTTTTCAAGTAGTTCTTTATAGCCCATAGTAGGAACAAAGGAGTAGTGGGGAATGTTTGGGAGGTTTCTTAGCTCTTATGTGTTGCTATAACACTGGCTGTTAAAGTTCCCATTAAGGTAACTGTTTTCAGAACAGCAGCAGAACCTGGAAGTGGACATGAAGAAAAAGCAGCTGTTTTTCATAAAACCTACAAATGACCCAGTGCTAGTTACTCCTGTGATGAGTGAGCTAGAGCAACCTTTCCATAAGTGTGTTTCTCGGAATATGCGTGTGTATACACACAGAAGAGAGAAAACGGAAAGAGTCAGTTTGTAAGTTTCAAAAACATTGCAGGTCATAACTCCCTCCTGGAGGTTCATGAGATAAAAGAGTATAGTTTATGCTTTGAACGGTACACCTTTGCTGGGCAACTACCCCCAAACTTAGTGGCTTAAAACAACAAACATACACCTAGTTTGTGGTTGAGCTGGTTGGCTGTTCTGGTCTGGGCCAGGCCGGGCCAGTTGGATCTTGGCTGGGCTTGCTTATGTGTCCACACTCAGCTGGCAGGTCAGCTGAGACCTGGCTGATCTAGATTGTCCTCATCTGGGAATGTTCCTTCTGGAGGCATTCTCTTCTAGCAGGCCAGTCTGGGCTTGTTCATAAGGTGGTCGCAGGATTCTGAGAATGTGAGCTGAGGTATTCAAGGCCTTTTGAGATCTGGGCTTAGAACTCAGACCATGCCCCTTCTGCCGCATTGAAAGTCACAGAACCAAACCTGGATTTAAGGGTAGGAGAAATAAATTCTGCCTCTTGATGGTGGGTCTGCAAGGACTCATTACAAAGGACTGGAGATCCTGAGAGGGGAATGCTTGGGGCCATTTTTACAGTCTAACACAGAGATAACTATATATGTGAATGGCTATTATTTCTACCCACATTTCTGGGTTTGGGAGATTTGTAGGGGAGGAGGAAAAATGATACAGATAATTTATAAATGCAGAAAGCAAAAATAAGACTTTGGTTTGGATTTAATGAGTTAATCTATGTAAACTGTTTTGAATTAGCATGTATCAAGTGCTCTATAAATGTTGATATTACTGTTATTGTGAATGGGTATGTCACTTGAGGCCCCCAAGCTTACTTAGAAATGAAGTGGAGGGTTCACTTGACAATAAAGTGAACAAAGCTTCAGATATTTTTGCAAAATGCATAATCAAGCGAAGGCTTTTAAATAAGATACCCCCAGCAAAAAACAATCTGGTGCACAGACCAGACATTTTGCTCTCAGAAGGTGTCCAGTTCTGCCTTCTCTGACCAGTTCACCCTCTTGGGCTTGTTTCTGAGGTAAGGTCGGAGCTTGCTGGGCTCTTGCTAAACTGGCGTCTGTAATAAAGAGAGTACCCAGGTGTGAAGATTTTTATTTTCTTAAGACTTATTCTTTGTTTATCTAGTGAGCCTTTATTAAGTGCATTGGAGCCTTGGAGGCACTCTGCAGTGTCCTTTGTCGGATGATAAAGGCGGCACTTAACTTTCCTTTGGCTGACTGGGCTCCTAAGTGATAAAGGGAGGGAAGGATCTGCTAGCTTCCCTGGCTCTGCCCCTTCAAGGTACCTGGGGGAGGGGTCCAGTGACTGATGCCAAATGCCCTTAAGAATTGTGCCAGCCCTTTTTTCTGGAAGTGGGGGAAGGGAACTTTCTCATCCCTTCTCTATCTTTACTTCTATTTCTCCTTTTACTTTACTTTGTGGTTTGAGTTGTTCCCTCCCCCCACCCCTTTGCACAAACCCCTCTGCAGTTAGCATCAACAAATCCCAAGTTGTTTGTATGTGTGTCTAGAAGAAAAATTCTCTGAGGATTAAAAGCAGACACAATAGAGGGCGTGCTCCCTTTTGCTTTAATCACTCCAGGCTCCTATGTGTTGACAGGAAGTTTTGTTAGTCTTCAAGTTTAAGGAAAGGAGTATTCAGGGGTGGCATTCAGATCTTTTTTTTTTTCTGCTTTGAATTCTTAAGTTGGATAAGATATCTGTTATAACAAAAGATGCTCCCTTTTTAATAGGCTCCACTGCCCCTTTGGCCTGCTTATAAATGCACTGCTCCTTTCCAAGGGGCCTGTGATCATGATGAGTCCGTGGGTTGAACACCTCTACCCTCTGGTCTTATCTGCAAGTTGATTTGTTTTCTTTTTTGAGTTGGAGTCTCACTCAGTTGCCCAGACTGGAGAGCAGTGGCCGCTCCTGGCCACCACAGCCTCGACCTGCTGGGCTCCAGCGATCCTTCCGCCTTAGCCTTCCAAGTAGCTGGAACTACAGGCGCGCGCTACCACGCCCGGATAGTTTTTGATTTATTATAGAGATGAGGTCTCGCCAAGTTGCCCAGGCGGGTCTCGAACCCGCGGGCTCAGGCAATCCACTCACCTCAGCCTCCCAAGGCGCGGGATTACAGGCTGAGCCACCGAGCCTGGCTGCAAGTTGAGTTTGATCTTCCTGGTGGAACCCTGTGAGATGTTCCTCCTCTCTGAGCATCTGTTCTTACGTCTCTACATTTCTTTCTTTCTTCCCTTTCTGCTTCCAGCCCCATCCTCAAATTAATTGGTGTCTGGTGACTTGTTCTACTGCTTCCTCTTGTTTTCCGTGGCTTTTGTCTAGGGTAATGGGGGGGGTGATCCTGCCCCCACCCCCAGGGGACTTGATGAAACATCTGGACACATTTCAGTTGTCACAACTAGGGGTAGGGGGCAACTAGTGAGGAGAGGCCAAGGATGCTGCTAAACATCCTACAATGCTCAGGACAGTCTCCCTGCCCCCCACAGCAAAGAATGGCCCAGTCGCAAATGTCACCAGTACCACCACTGAGAGCCCCTAGTCTAGCAGATTGCCTTCTGGTGGGGTGCTCCCACTCTTCATGTGGCTCCTCCCCCTCTCTTCCCTCTTTTCCTTGGGTCTAGTATTGGGTTACATCATCCCTGCCCTTAAATAACTAAACCCACAGAAGGAGAGAATTTTTCCTTAAGGGTGCTACTGATCCTAAAATCCTTGAATACATGTGAATACCTGGGTCATTTCAGCACTAAGAAATAGTTACAGAACTTCCGGTTCTGGGTTGCTTTGGGTGGCAGCTGTGCTGGGTTCACCTATGGGGGAATTTCATGGCTGCTCATCTCTGACTCCTTTCTGAGGAGACTGTTCTCTCTGGGAGTGCTAACTCACTCCTTCTTCAAAGACTCCGATTGTGTGGCTTCAGGGTAGGACTGCTGGCTTAAAAAAAGAGAACGAAAAATATATGAAAACACTCACACTTTAAGGCAAACCCTATGAACATATGTTACACTGGGAATGCCCTATTTCTCAAATATTTATAAATATATGGTCTCCTTGGAATGTTCCAGATCTGTCATTTGGGAAAGTTTGACAGCCCAGGGCCACTATCCTTCTTCATAAGCACAGTACACTATCACAATCACCAGATTGACAGCTGGGTGATGCCTAGGGAATGGTGATGTGTTGCCCTGTGTATACCCTGGAGGTGTCAGACCTCCCTCCCTCCCTCCCTTCCTCCCTCGCTCTCTCCCTTCCTTTTTTCCTTCCTTCCTTCCCTTTCTTATCTTTCTCCTTTCCCTATTTCTTTCTTCCTCATTTCTTTCTTTCTCTGTTCCTCCCTTTCTCCTTTCCTTTACTCATTCCCCCTTCCTCCCTTCCTCACTTTTCCTCTCCTTCCTCTCTTTCTCCCTCTCTCCCTTCCTCCTTCCCTCCTTCCTTTCCTTCCTTTCAAAGCATATCAGTGGGAAGGTAGCACAGCTTGATTTTCTGAAGTCCATCAACTACTGTGGGCTGCTTGTCAAGAAGGGTGCTACGTAAGCTGAAATGCTGCTCTAATTTTCACATTATCCCTTCCTGCTGCTCGTTGAGTTATTTAATTAGAAGCTGCCGTATTTTCTAGGGAAAACACTTTGAACAGAAGGCCTGATTTAGCTGGGAACGGATGCCTTTATTTTGTGTCGAAGAGCTCAAAACTGCTAGGAAGATGTCAGTGTGTACGTATATATGAAGCACAGGAAAACACATGTACATATATGAAGAGGAATCAGAGAGAATATTGGGAACCGAGGAAGTGTCAGATACAGTGGATAATTTGGTTCCTGCTCAGGAGTGTGTAAGCTTCAGTTGGCTCCAGTTTGGCTAACACTGCAATGCCTTAGTGTCACTGAAGCTGGCAAAGAGAGCTGACGCATTGTTTTTGTAGGGGAAAAATTGCCCTCCTTCCACATTCCCAGTGCAGACAGCAGCATAAAAACAGAAATGAAACCGAACTGCCCGGAGTCCACACAGACTCCAACTCCAAATCTTTGAATTGTGTATTCAATCCCTGCCACTTTGCACACTTTCCCTTAAAAGAAAAGAAAAGAAAAAACCCAGTTCACATTAGCTCTTAAATAGCATGAAGGGGCATTCAGTTCATCTGAGAGAGATTTGAAGTTTCTTTCTTAGGAGGAGGTTTCATGTTTGGGATATGACAGTGGAGTTCATAGGAAGGGATGTCAGCTACAACCCAACTGCATCCTGTTGTCTTCTGTTGTTTGTTTGTTTTCCCCTTTGGTGTCCCCTTTTACATCGTCACTTCCAGACTCTACGGCTAAGCATGCTGCTTTGTGTCCTTTGCCTGTTCTGTGGCAACCAGGGGACTTCCTTTTCCTTCCCATCTATTTTGGGGCCACAGAGAAGAAAGAACAAAGATGCATTCCCTGCACTGACTCCAAGCTCAAGCTAATAAAGCTCCCCTCTGAAAGGAGCTAATAATTTTAAATAGTTTCAAGAGAATTTGAAAGTGAGTTTCAGCAAACACATCCAGTGATCTCTGGATTCCAATCCTCTCCTCTCCTTCTCTGGCCTGGTTGTTGGATGGGGATGGTTTATTTTTATCCACTCACTAGATTTTCCAGCCTCGCCCATCGAGACACCTGTGATAGGCTTTAATGTAGAGGAGGTTTGTTTAAGGAATACTACATTTCTCTGATTTCTGGAGAGATATTTTGGTTTTGTGTTGAGTGCTACCAATCTCATTTGTCACCAGTGACCAGATGGATAGTCCCTTAACCCCTCAGAATGAGGGGGGTGGATGATTCAGACCCTTGCTATTCAAAGCATGGTTCTAGAACTAGCGGTATCATCTCCCCTGGGACCTGATTAGAAATGCAGAATCAGGGCTCTACCGCTGACCGACTGAATCAGAATTTGCTGTTGAACATGATCCCCGGTGATGCAGATACATATGAATGTTTCAGAAGCTCTGGTCCAGAGCAGTGATTCTCAAACTTGAGCATGCATCAAAATGACCTGTTTTGGCAAACTTATTAAAATGTAGATTGGCTGGGCTCAGTGGCTGAGCCTGTAATCCCAGCACTTTGTGAGGCCAAGGCGAGTGGATTGCCTGAGCCTGTGGGTTTGAGACCAGCCCGGGCAACTTGGTGAGACCTCGTCTCTACAATAAATAAAAAATTAGCCAGGCGTGGTAGTGTGCACTTGTAATTCTGGCTACTTGGAAGGCTGAGGCGGAAGGATCGCCAGAGCCCAGCAGGTCAACGCTGGGTGGGCCGTGAGTGTACCACTGCACTCCAGCCTGGGCGACAGAGTGAGACTTCGACTAAAAAACAGACAAACAAACAAAAAAGAAAAAAGAAAAAAAAAAAACCATTGGTTGCTGGGTTCTACTCCCAGAGTTTTGAATCCATCAAGTCTAGGGTGGGGCCTGGGAATCTGCATTTCAAACAGGTTCCCTGGTAATGCTGATGCTTCCAGTAAGGTGGAAGAGCTGATCTAGAAAATACCTGGCCCCTCACAGCCCTTATTTCTTCCTTCTATGCAAGCCCTCCTCACCAGCCAGGCTGCCCTCACCCCCTGCCCCATGCTTTTGACTCCCTTCCCCTTCCTCTTCTTGGGGAGGCCAGTTCATCCTCCTTAAGAACCTCCCCCACTTCCCATTATGAATTCAAGCCTACACTCACCTTTCGTGGCACCTCTGAGCTCATCTATTCCCCTTCAGCAGCTTCCCAGTCCTGCCCCTGGTGCCCCCATCCTTCCCAGTTAGATTGAAAGCTCCCTAGGGGCTTCTCTCTCCCTCACCCTCGCTATCCTAACCTATCACCCGGATCATTCATTTCATGTTTCAAGTGTCTCTCAAATCCCTCTTCTACCCTCCACCCTGATCACCGCTGTGGTCACCATCCCTATCTTCTGCAGCTATCCTCAGAGTGGTTCCCTTGTAGCCTCTCTTGCCTTTGTCCAGTCTCCTTTTCACCCTCAAGTCCCAGTAACCTTTTCAAAGTCTTCCTCACCATGATCCCCTTACCCTCCCCTGCTGCTGCAACACTTTCCATGATATCCCATTGGTCTTAACCTATAATTCTCAGCATGGCCTCAAAGGCCCCTCAGGTGGGCCCTGTCTATGCCTCTGTCTTCCTCTCTGCTACCCTCCCCTGGTCCTGTGCTCCAGCTATACTGGTCGACTTTCCGGTTCTCACAGGGAACCTGAAACAAGCTGAGATGCTCTTCCCCCCACCTCACTTGCTTAATGCCTCAACATCCTGCCAATGACTCCTTATGCTTCCTCAGGGAGGCTTGCTCCGACATTATCCAGCCAGTGAGATATTTTTGTTGTTGACCCACCTTTTTATCTTCATAGTGCTTTTTTCCCTTTGCAATTCTACATTCAAAGTGTGACGACTGGATTAATGTGTGTCCCTCCTCGTGGTCTATAAGTTCCATGAGGCAGAGACTCCATTCATTTGTGTTGATCCTTGTGTCCCCAGGAATTGGCATCTATTTGCAATTCCGAACAGTGATGCACACACCATCCACACCCCAGATAGACTGTTCACTCTATTTAGGGAGTGTGGTGGAGTGTGGGTCTCCCAAAAATATGATACTAGAAAATGAAAACCAGATACCCTCCTCAAACCTTTAACAATTGCCTTTTAAAAATTGTCTTAACTGTATAAGAATTCGACTTTGAGTGTCTCGATAATTGGTAGCATGAATTGGCCCTGGAGGTCAGGAAGACTTCTTTGCTCTGGTTTTAATTAGGACAAAGCGGAAGCCATTTCTATGTAAATGAATCAATCCATCCACACACACTTCTTCAGCCCTGATTATATGCTGGACATCGGACCGGAGCCCTGGGAAACAGAGATGAATGATGCAGTCTCTACCCTTGAAGAAAGGGGAGGCAGATGGCAGGCCCCTGGAGAGTGTAATAGCAGTAAAGAATCCAGGAACAGTATGGACCATGGCACCAGAAATGTGCTTTGAGTTTAGTATCAACCTCACCGTGCATTTTGAAAATTTCTTCCTTTACACAGACAAGAGCAAATTGAGAGAACTTGAGACATCACCATGGCAGCTTCTATAGAATGTCTCCCTGGAAGGAGTGAGATCCTGATCCTTCATTGAAAATGCCAACATTGTTGAAAAAGAGCCTAGACCAATAAAGGGATTTGGGCTGGACGTCTGGTGTAAGCTAACTGCTAACCTCATTTTACATCCTGACCCTACTATTCACTGGTGGGCAATGTGGGCCCTTTTCTTAACTCCTCTGAGCCTCAATATCCTCATGTGTTAAATGGGTATAATAACATCTACCTGTGGAGCCATGGGGGAAGAATAAACAAAATGATATCTCTAAAGCACTCAGCACCGTGCCTGTAGTGTAGAGATGCTGGAATCTATTGTTATGATAAGTATCAGGTCTGCAAAGCAGTACCTACCAAAGACCTATGTGGAATTTTCTATAATGAACAACAAGCATCATCAGAAAGTCTGTTAAGTTGTAGGCAGTGCTTGTCCTACCCACTGTACAGTAGTGTTGGAACATCAAAGACATGGGGGAGGACCAAAGCTCTTCGAGAAGTAGAAGTCGTTGACCATAGCTTTATATAGAATTTTCTCCATCTAAAGCTGCATGTATGAGTCTGGTTAGACCGTTATGACAGTTTATGACTCTTAGTCCTTTGCATATTTTCCAATAACCTTTTTCTGTAAGGCTGCTTGCTTTTTAAAAAATATTTTGGGTTTAAAAATACTTTTAAAGCAATTAAGGAATCATCACTTTCTTTTTTTTAATTTTAAAGATGTGGGGTACAATTCAGGGTTAAGTACATAAGTGGACATTGAATCATCACTTTCAAGTACTGAGCACGAAGTGCTGACTTTTGCAAGGAAGATGGACAGGCCTAGTGGGCATGGGCATGGCCTTGGGTTTTAGAAAACTGAACTTTGCATCCTGACTCAGCCCCGTGGGTCCCATGACCTCGGACAGTCACACGGCCTCTCTACGTCTCAGTTGTGTGGCCTGTACACACAAGTTAATGGTAATGCCTAGTTCAAGGACTGTTTGGAAGATTAAATGGCATAAATACAGAAATATCTAGCAGTATATCCAATAAATTGTTGGTTTCCCTTCTCTTCCCATTAATATGCACTTTATCTGAGTGAAAGTCTTGTCAGCACTTAGAGTTACAAAACTAAACCGAGGAAGTCTATGAGTGTGATATTTTACTGTTTATCCCTTTGATGATGAGTTCTCTCACCTACTGAGAGAAAGAAAGACTTCTTCAGATTGTCATCTGAAAGGTCGTATGTGTGTGTATGTCTGTATGTGTGTCTGCCCCCACATTAACACACTTTCCCAAGATTTACTCATGATGTCTTGGCAGCTGATGGGTCTTTGGAAGGAATTCATAATATTGAAACCATGAATTGATTTCATGAGCTGAAAATTGTATATTTTGATGACAGAACATTAGAGGATGCCTCCTAAAGGAGAAAGGCACAAGGAGGCCAGCGTGATCAGTGATGCCTGGGACATTGGCTTTCGGAAGGTAATGCCGTGTTGTTGTTGTTGTTTTTCTTGAGTCAGAGTCTTACTTTGTTACCCAGACTGGAGTGCAGTGGCACGCTCACGGCCATCACAGCCTCGACCTACTGGGCTCAAGCAGTCCTTCTGCCTCAACCTTCCAAGTAGCTGGAATCACAGGCGTGTGCCAGCATGCCCAGCTAATTTTTTTGATTTATTGTAAAGACGAGGTCTCGCCATGTTGCCCAGGCTGGTCTCAAACCCCTGGTCTCAGGCAATCCTCTCACCTCTGCCTCTCAAAGTGCTGGGATCACAGGCATGAACCATCGTGTTCTTCCCTCAGGCCTTTGGCTACCTTTGCTCAGCCTTTACACATCCTCAGAAACCAGCATGGTTAGAGACACTGGTGGCTTTTGGTGGGTTTTTGTGTTGTTGTAGCTCTCTTGTTTTGAAAGTTAGGGACTGGAGCTGGGAAAACAGCAACCACTTCAAAGAGAGAATTAAAAAGTACAGTTATGGCTCTAGTGGCTCCATAAATGGCAGCTCTCCAAGGCCTGTGGCCTCATGAGGGACCCTTGGCCAAATCTGCTGCGGAGTTCCCAAATTTAATTGCATGAACTGTTCCAAACATAAAGGCAAGTGTATAAAAAATCATTTCCAGCAATTTCCACAAGCCCAGATTGTTTGATTCAGAAACTGAATAAGTGCCTGGATTCATGTTCAGTTCTGGTCCTTGCTTCTATAGCAGATGCTGTTGATATTCCTGTATACCCCTTGGGCATTCACTGTCCCAGTGCATACCTGGACAGTGTCCTACTCCAAGTAGCCGTAGTTCTCTGCCTGAGGGCTTTCTCTCAGTCTTTGAGCAGGGCAGGCACAAAGTGCCTGGGAATTTATGCTCCTGGGAGTAAATTTCCATCAATGAAGGATGAGAGTCGGAGGAGCAATACTTGAGCTTCCTTATCCCTCAGGTGGGACAACTCTGAGCCATGTGCCACAGCATTCCTCAGAGTCCCCCAACAAGATTGAACCATAGTTGCCCATGGTGGAAGCCTGTTTGATAACCTACCCTTATGGTTTCCTTCCCTTGTCTGTCTCACATTCCCTGTCTCCCACCCTGGTTTCTGGAATCACCTCCCAAAATACTACTGTCACTTGAATCCTTGTCTCAGGGTTGGCATTTAGGGGAATTCATCCTAAGGCAACATTTCAGAGTGTCCCCAGAAAGAAAAAGGAAAGGTCTCATTCACTGAAATGCAGTATAAAACCTAGGTTACCAACTCCAACTCCACCACTGTCTCTGACCTTAGACAATTCGTTTCATTTCTTGAGATTGCTCCTCTTCCATAAAATGCTGGTCATGGGCTGTTTCAACCGGGCTGTGATAGGTGGATCGGGTGGGACAATGGTTTCTTGCATGGGATGAACTGAGCATTCCAGGTCATCTAGCATCTCTGGCTGCATCTACTAAAACCAGTAAGGGAGGCCCTTCCCTAGTCATAGTGACAACCAAAAACACCCTCCACCACACACACACACACACACA
>CAUYQG010150973.1:0-24186 GCA_963574415.1 Tarsius wallacei | reverse complement strand
AGAGATTACAATGTATCTACATCAGTTAACTGGTATTAACTGAGACAATTTGTAGGCAATATCTTAGCAAAATGACCAGCATATTCCTTAAATGTTAATAATTATGATTTTATGATACTTAATAACACCAAAGAAAAAGAGGAATCATTCATAGTAATAATTTACTATGATTCATCCAATAGTTAGTATATATTTTCCAGTAATTTTTCTAACATGCATATGGTATATATTCAACACAAATGCAGAATGATACTGTGTATATAATATTGCAGAACTAAAATTTTCATTTTAAATGTACCCTGAGTATTTCCTTTATGTCATGGATATTTTAAAAAATAGAATTGCAATAGCATTATAATATTTTATCATATAAAAATGCTGTAGTTGATTCAACTCATATTTTGTCATGTTTTTATTGACTAAAAAAAACTTATAAAAAGTAAAATATCAAGAATTTTAAACTATTAAAAGATATTTTTGAGGAGAGTAGATACAATGTAAAAAACATGTAGCTCTACAATTTGACAACAATGATGAATAGGTCTCTTTCCTTCATTATAGGAAATGGAATGCTGTGTGGTATTACTGGAAAATTTCTGTAGTTAAAGAGTGAGGCTGCAGTTCTTAGCAAGGGCAGATTACAAATAACTGTGCTAAGTTAGAAACAACAAAGCATAGTAATATGAACTTTATACTATCACAGTTTTGAATGTTAAGAAACCTAAATACTCCAGTCTGGGCGACAGAGTGAGACTCCAACTCAAAATAAATAAATAAATAAATAAATAAATAAATAAATAAATAAAAATAAAAAATGGCAAAAACACAGAACAATAAAAGTAGAAACCAAAACAAAAAACAATAGTGCACACACACACATGCATAGACACACACACCAAAGCAAACTGGAATAACAACAAGCAAAATAAAACAAACAGCAACAAAAAAAACACCCAGATGTCTAAACGTTCAGTGCTGTGGCTATGCCTACTGTGTTGTGGTGGCTTAGTCATAATCCTTTGTGTTAGGCATGTTACAGCTGTCAACAGAGAAACCTGAGACTGACAAGTCTTAAGAGAATAATTCCAGACCACACAGCTAGAGGGTAAAGCAATTACTCAAGTCAAGATCCGGATACCAAGACAAATCATTTTCTCTTTACGTTATCCTTCCCCTGCTTGCTTTATGTTAGAAGCTGCTGAGCTTCTGTCTTATGTTGGCGTTTGGCAAAAGTGTCATTACTGCTTCTATATCCTACAATATCTCTTCATGCAGTGCTTTCTGAGAATGGCGAGATGGATTCATTTTGCCTCTCAGAAATTTTTTTATATCAGCTTCTATACGAATTTCATTCCATGTTCAAGTCACAGCAAACATGGCCAACTTCTGTTGGGTTTGCCTCTGTTCCAAAGTCTTCTATTTCACTATTTTGCTAATACATGTCAACTCCTATATGTATATAGATTTAAATAAATGTTGTTGCAGAGAAGTCTGGGAGGCAAATAAAGAGAAATGAAACTCCAAAAATGTAAACTATACTCTGGAAAGTAGAAATACAGAGCAAACCCTGCTCTTATATTTCTCTTTAAAGTGTAATCCTTTTCTCTTGAAAACAATACAGGGGCCCAGCATGTGGTCAACATTAAAGCTGTTTCTGACCAGCTCTGCAAGAAACACTTAAGAAAGTATTAAACATAGAAGAAAGAAAAAAAGAATGGGCCAGGCTTGATGGCTCAGCCTGGGAGGCTGAGGCAAGTGGATTGCCTGAGCCTGCAGGTTCGAGACCAGCCCGGGCAACTTGGCGAGACCTCATCTCTACAACAAATAGATAAATAAAAATTAGCCAGGTGTGGTAGGGCATCCCTGTAGTTCTGGCTACTTGGAAGACTGATGCAGAAAGATCATTGGAGCCAAGCAGGTCGAGCCCAGCGGGTGGACACTGGGATGGCCATGAGTGTGCCACTGCACCTCAGCCTGGGTGACAAAGTGAGACCCTAACTCAAAAAAGAAAAAGAACGACAATGCTCTTTCCAAGAATGCAGGGAAAAGATTGAAAACACACATAAATCAACCCAAAATTCAAAAGAAAGACAACAAACAAACAGCAGCAACAACAACAAACTCTATAAGAATCTCATGACAGGGATAAACTCTCACACCTCAATAATTAGCCTGAATGTGAATGGACTAAATGCACCACTGAAAAGACATAGAATAGCAAATTGGATAAAATATCGTGATGCAACAATATGTCAAGAGACTCATCTCACCAGGAAGGACACTAATAGACTCAAAGTAAGAGGGTGGGGAAAAATTTTTAGGCAAACAGAACACAAAAGAAAGCAGGAGTCACAATCTTAACATCAGACAAAATACCCTTTAAGCTATCAAAAATTTAAAAAGATACGGAAGGTCACTACATAATGATAAAAAGGTTTGATCCATCACAAGAAATATTCATCCTAAACATATATGCACTCAACATAGGAGCACCAGCTTTCATAAAGCAACTTCTAAATAAACTAAAAAAAGATATTGACTCGAACACTGTTATTGCTGGGGACTTAAATACCCTACTCACAACCCTAGACAGATTATCAAGACAAAAAACCAACAAAGATATCCAGAACCTCAATGTGATGCTTGACCAAATGGACCTAATTGATATCCACAGAACACTTCACCCAACAAACACAGATTATACAGTCTACTCAGCAGCACATGGAACGTACTCCAAGTTCAACCATATCCTCAGTCATAAATCAAGCATAAACAAATTTCATAAGATCGAAATACTGTCATGTACCTTCTCAGATCACAGTGGAGTAAAAATAAATATCAACACTAACAAAGTTCCCCCAAATCCCACAAAGACATGGACACTAAACAGCAAGATACTAAACAACTCCTGGGTCAACACAGAAATCAAAACAGAAATTAAAAGATTCCTGGAAACAAATGAAAATGAAGAAACATCTTATCAAAATCTCTGAGATGCCATGAATACAGTACTTAAAAGGGGAATTCATATCTCTATGAACACACATGAAGAAAATGGAAAGATCATAAGTTAACAGCCTAACAAATCACCTAACGAAGCTAGAAAAGGAAGACCACCCAAACCCTAACTTCAGCAGATGATTCCCAATCACCAAAATAAAAACCCAAATTCGAGACATAGAAACAAAAATATAATACAAAAAAATCAACAAAACAAAAAGCTGGTTCTATGAAAGGATAAACAAGATTGATGGACCCCTAACTAGACTGACCCAGAAAAAGAGAGGAAAAGCCCAAATAAACACAATCAGAAATGCAAAACATCAAGTCTCAACTGACCTCTAAGAAATACAAAAGATTATCAGAGATTACTATGTACATTTCTATGGAAACAAACTTGAAAACCTAAAGGACATGACACAACTTCTCCAGGTTGAAACAAGAAGAAATTGAGACCCTAGATAGACCAATAACAATCCAGGAAATTGACTTTGTCATAAGAAAACTACCTACAAAAAAAAAGCCTGGACCAAATGACTTTCTAGCAGAATTCTACAAAACATACAAGGAGGAGCTGATACCAATCCTATTGAAAGTATTCCAGGCAATCGAGAAAGGTGGAACTCTCCCCAAATCATTTTGTGAAGCGAACATCATCTTTACCCAAACCTGGGAAAGATCAAACAAAGAAAGAGAACTACAGGCCAATATCCTTAATGAACATAGATGCTAAAATTCTCAACAAGATTCTAGCAAATCGAATCCGACAACACATCACAAAAATTATCCACCATGACCAAGTATGCTTCAGCCCCAGGATACAGAGCTGTTTCAACATCTGCAAGATCATAAAGTAATTAAATACATCAATAGACGTAAAGACAAAAAGCACATGATTATATCATTAGACACAGAAAAAGCTTTTGATAAAACCCAGCACCCCTTCTTGATAAAAACCCTCGAACATCTAGGCATAGATGAAACATACCTCAAAATAGTAAGAGCCATCTACAAGAAACCCACAGCCAACATACTGCTAAACAGACGGAAATTGGAATCATTTACTCTGAAAACTGGTACAAGACAAGGATGCCCACTCTTATCCCTCCTGTTCAACATAGTTTTGGAAGTCCTAGCTAGAGCAGTCAGACAAGGGAAGGAGATCAGGTTATCCACATAGGAGAAGAGGAAGTCAAGTTATCCCTCTTTGCAGACGACATGATTCTATACCTCAAAAACCCAAGAGAGTGTGTCAAAAACCTCCTTGCACCGATAAAAGAATTTGGCAGAGTCTCAGGGTAAAAAAATAAATGTGCAAAACACAGTTGCATTCCTGTACACCAATAATAAACAAACAGAAACCCAAATAAAAAGCACAGTTCCATTTACAATAGCCACAAAACAAATGAAATACCTTGGCATCTTCCTAACCAGAGATGTGAAAGACCTTTACAATGAAAGCTACAAAGCACTGCTCCAAGAAATCAACGATGACACAAACAAATGGAAAAATATTCCATACTCATGGATTGGAAGAATCAGTATTGTTAAGATGGCCATTCTACCTAAGGCAATCTACAGATTTAATGCAATACCCATTAAATTGCCAGCAGCATTCTTCTCAGATCTGGAACAATAATACAGGAATTCATATGGTAACATGAATAACCACGAATAGCCAAAACAATCCTCAGCAAAAAAAAAGAAAAAGTGGGAGGTATCATACTCCCAGATTTTAAACTTTATTATGAAGCTTCAAGAATCAAAACAGCCTCATATTGGTACAAAAACAGGCATATAGACCAATGGAACAGGATAGAGATTCCAGAAGCAAAACACCAATTTCTCAACCAACTCATCTTCGACAAAGCCTCCATCATCAACCACTAGGGAGAGGAGAACCTATTCAGTAAATGGTGCTGGGAAAACTGTCTGACCACATGCAGAAGATTAAAACAAGACCCCTACCTATCACCATACACAAAAATCAACTCTATATGGATCAAAGACTTAAACGTAAAACCTCAAGCTATAAGAACCTTAGAAAATACAGGAGACATCCTTATGGAAATTGGAGCTGGCAACCAATTCCTGATCAAAACTCTAAGTGCCCATGCCATAAGAGATAAGATAGACAAAGGGGACCTCATCAAACTGACAAGCTTCTGCAAAGGCAAAGAAACCATCAAGAGAGCGAGGATATAGCCCACAGACTGGGATAAAATATTTGCCAGCTCTATATCTGACAAAGCCCTAACATCTAGGATCTACAAGGAAAAAACAAAAACAAAAGAAAAGAAAAAAACGAACAACCCCATTACAAAGTGGGCAAAAGATATGAATAGACATTTCTCAAAAGAAGACATATGAGCAGCCAACCCGTACATGAAAAAAATGCTCAACCTCACTAGTCATCAAAGAAATGCAAATTAAAACCACACTGAGATATCACCTAACTCCAGTCAGGATGGCCATCATCAATAACTCAAAAAACAACAGATGCTGGAGAGGATGTGGGGAAAAGGGAACACTTCTATACTGTTGGTAAGAGTGTAAACTAGTACAACCTCTGTGGGAAACAGTTTGACAATTCCTAAAAGATCTAAAAATTGACCTCTCATACAACCCCACAATCCCCCTAATGAGAATATACCCAGAGGAACTCAAATTACTCTATGAAAAGATTCCTACACATGCATGTTTATTACAGCATTATTCACAATAGCAAAAACATGGAACCAACCGTGCTGCCCATCAAAAGAGGACTGGAGTAAAAAAATGTGGTACATATACGGGATGGAATATTACACAGTCATAAAGCAGGACAAAATTATGAACTTCGAAGCAACTTGGATGGACTTAGAGTCTATAATACTGAGTGATTTATCACAGAAACAAAGAACTGAGTATCAGATGTTCTCACTCATAAGCGGACCTTGAACAATTTGTGCAGAAGCCCAAAAAGTAAAAATAAAAAGAACTGGAAAGAGAAGATTTACAGGGATGGGTGCCATGGATCCCTTCATAGACACTCCCGAGCACGATTTTAGCAGGAAAAAAAAACACTACCAAGGCTTGCTGTGCTACATCATAAAGGAGAAAGGGATCGAAGAAGGAGAGGGCAGAGACATATTCGGAGAGAATTACTGAGGAAAAATAACACAGAGTTTGGAGACGGTGATGGGACAAGGTCATAGGGACTGAGTGACGCAGGGAAGCAGAGGCGGTGAGGTAGCAGGAAGCACTCAGCAAAGGGCCTGAGTGTCCTTGTCTACCTTAGAGCCCTGAGCACATGGCTGTGTCAGAACAGATTCCCCAGCTGCTGTGCATTGAGCACGAACTACATGCTTTGCTGTTCTTAGTATGTTATTTTGTCTTCACAGAAACCCTGAGGATGACAGCAGAAGAAACTGTGAAGAAGTTACGTTTATTTGGATATCTCGGAGATATTGAGCATGGAGTGGTAGAACAGGAGTCCAGGGGATGCTGTGATGTTTGTAACCGTCACTCACAGTCATTGAGCCAGGGAGTTTATTGGTGTTACATTTCTTTTCTTTTCTTTTTTTTTTTTTTTGAGTTGGAGTCTCACTTTGTCACCCAGGCTGGAGTACAGTGGCATACTCACAGCCACCCTAGCAGCGACCTGCTGGGCTCTGGCAATCCTTCCGCCTCAGCCTTCCAAGTAGCTGGAACTACAGGTGCACTCTATCACTCCTGGCTAATTTTTTATGTATTGTAGAGATGAGGTCTTGCCAAGTTGCCTGGGCTGATCTCGAACCCACGGGCTCAGGCAATCCACTCTCCTCGGTCCCCAAGTGCTGGGATTATAGGCTGGGCTACCGAGCCTGGCCTGTTTTTATTTTGATAACAAGAAGAGAGGGCAGTTTCCTCTTTCTGTCTTTATAAGGCTGCAGACAAGGTGTGATGGGTGAATGGCTCAGTCTTCATCAGTCATCCCCCAACTTTAGTTCTGAGCCCCTTCTGGGCTGGGCCCCATGTGGTCTTGTACTGACTGCTGTTGTCTACCCTGTACCAGTTTTGCTTCCTTGGTAATATTAGCCAATGTTTTTGAGCACTTATTACAAAGTAGACACTGGTCTAAGTACATTTATTCTATCACTCATCAAATACCTACTCAGCACCCATGTATCAAACACTGGCAACCATGAACAAAACTCTTCAGAGAGCTTGTGTTAGAAACAAACAAATGAGTAAGCACATACTAGGGCAGATGGTAATAAGGGCTGTGGGAAAGAAAGATCAGAGCAGGGAGTAAAGGAGATGTGGGGGAGGTTGTTATTATGTGTAGGACGGTCAGGAAGGATTCACATGTAACATTTGAGCAACTAGAGAAGTTGCCACTGGGGTCCGGGAGAGCCTTCCAGGTCAAGGGAACAGCAAGGGCAAGGGCTCTGAGGCCAGGCCCTGACTCGCCTGTTCCAGAAAGATCAAGGAGGCCCATGGGCTGGAATGGAGTAGAGTGAGTTGGGGGAAAGGAAGAGGAGGTGAGAGCATACAGTGCAATGCTGGCTGATAGAAGTATAATACACATTGCTGACATATGTAATGCTAAATTTTCTAGTGGTTACATTGAAAAAGTAAAAACAGGCTGGGTGCAGTGGCTCATGCCTGTAATCCCAGCGCTTTGGGAGGCTAAGGTGAGAGGATTGCTTGTGCCTAGGAGATTGAGACCAACCTAGGCAACATAGTGAGACTTTGTCTTTACCAAAAAAAAAAAAAAAAAAAATTAGCTGGGCTTGGTGGCCAGGAGGTTGAGGCTGCACTGTGCCACTGTACTCTGGCCTGGGTGACAGAGTGAGATCCTGAGTTTAGTGTTAATTTTTTTTTAGTTGGAGTCTCACTCTGTCGCCCAGGCTGGAGTGCAGTGGCACGCTCATGGCCACCCCAACATCAACCTGCTGGGCTCAGGCAGTCCTTCCGCCTCAGCCTTCCAAGTAGCCGGAACTACAGGCATGCACTACCATGCCTGGCTAATTTTTTAATTTATTGTAGAGATGCGGTCTCGCCAAGTTGCCCAGGCTGGTCTTGAATCCGTGGGCTCAGGCAGTCACCTCAACTTGGCCTTCCGAAGTGCTGGGGTTACAGGCTTGAGCCCCTGTGCCTGGCCTAGCATTAATTTTAATACATTTGTTTAACCTTGTAAATCCAAAGTATTATCCCTTTGACGCATAGCAAAGTAAAAAATTATTGAGATACTTGACATTATTTTTTTCTTATTAAGTTTCCAAAATCTGGTGCATATTTCAGGATCTTGTGTGCACATTTGAGATGTGCTAGCCACATTTCAGATTTGGTGGCCATGCACAGCTAGTGGCTACCATAATGGACTGTACCAACATGGAGCCTTGTAGGCCATGCTAAGCCCTCTTCATAGATGGGGAAGCCAATGGATGCTTTGGGGCCTAGGAGCGATATCTCTGTGTTCTAGAAGGTTCACTCCAGCTGCTGTGATGAGAGAAACGGCAGGGGGTGAGGGCACAGGGCAGAGGGTAGAAAGGAGGCTCTTACCAGGCACATAGTGTTGGTAACTTGGGCCCAGATTGTAGCAGTGGTGGTGGTGAGAAGTGGCTGGATTCTGGGTGTGTTTTGAAGGTAGAACTGCCAAGCTTTCCTGATGTGGTGTGTGAACAAGACAGGAGTCAAGGAGGCTCCAAGAGTTTTGACTTAAGCTACTGGAAGGCTGCAGGTGTTTTCAGCAGGATGAGGAAGACTGTCAAAGACAGAGGGGGAACCCCAGATTTTTGGGGAAAATCTGGGATTGGTTTTGGACTTGTGAAGTGTGTGATGTGGGCACTGGGTATGCAGCAAAAGTTGAATATATGGGTGAGTCTGGGGTTCAGCGAGGAGGTCTGACTTGGGGGCATCAATCTGGGAGGTGGAAGTTTGCCCATGGTGCTTCAGGCCGTGAGGTGAGCTGAGGGCCCCGGGGAGCAGGTGCACAGAGAGTGGTGGCTGAGCCCTGGGCAGCAAAGATGGGACCAGCAAAGCAGGCTGCTCAGGAGGGTGTGGGAAGGTGGCAGGGAGCCAGCAGAGAGCGGAGGGGGTTCTGGCAGGAGGGGGGATCTGCTGTGTCCTATGTGGCTGATGAACTGAGGAAGATGAGATCTGAGGATTCCTGAGCATTGATGAGAGAGGCAGGGGGGCAAAAGCCAGGCTGAAGTGAATCCAAGAGAAAACGGGAGAGGAAGAGATAGCTGGTTTGAGGAGTTTTGCTTTAAAGGGGAGCAGAAAAATGCAGTGGTGTCTTGCGGGGGGGTGTATTCATGAGGAGGACTTTCTATCTAAGATGGATGATATAATAGCTGATAGGAATGATCTAGTAGGACAAAACCATGATGTGGGGGAGGGAGAAAAAAAATGAGCAGTGTCATTCTGCTCACCACGACCCTATGCAGTAGGTACCATTTTACAGACAAGGATACTGAGGCAAAGAAAGGTTCAGTCACTTGCCTCAGGTCACAGCTAATAAGTCATAGGATCCGGAGTTGAATGCTGATGACCGAGTTCAGGAACGCCCAGCCTTGACCACTGTGCTGTTCTGCCTCTTGGTTTCCTGGCTGGAGTAGTGAGCTCTTCTAGAGAGGCCGCCTCTTGCACTTTATATCCAACACAGCACCTAGCAGAGGTAATTGGAACACCAGGAACTGTGTGCTGGAAATGCTCTATCTCCTGGCCCACACGGGAGGGAAGCGTGGCCCCAGCCTGTCTTGTCCTGAGTCTTTCCCACCACATTGTGGGGCCTTGGGTAGAAAGAGTGGTGCTCAAGGAATATACTAGAAGGCATTTGTAGGGTGGATGAAGAATGGGTGAAAAGGCTGTGGGTCATCTTAAATCCTAAGCCAGTGGTTCTTCCCGGCACACCACAGTACTGGGTGTGGTCAGGGTTTCTACACTGGGTGACCCTGGGCAGGCTCCTTGTCCACTCATGCTTCAGCTTCCTTATTCATAAAATAAGAGGTTGGGTTAGATGATCTCCCATCTGGCTCTCACCATGTTTGTGCTACTTGTACCCTGGCTGCTGAAGATCCTGTCGTGAGAACTGTCCCACCTTAAACGCCAATGTGTTGTTGATGGGTGTTCGAGTATCTCGGGGCCAGTCTTGGCTCAGTTGCCCTCTAGTTGTTTGATCTTGAGCCTGTCACTGTATTTCTTGCATTTGTCAATAAGGGCCATACGTACCTAGTTGCTTGCCTTTTAGGTGTGTGATGAGTTTTTTTTTTTTTTTTTTTTTGAGTTGGTGTCTCACTCCCTCACCCAGGCTGGAGTGCAGTGGCACGCTCACAGCCACCCCAGCATCAACCTGCTGGGCTCCAGTGCTCCTTCCGCCTCGGCCTTCCAAGTAGCTGGAACTACAGACGCACGCCACCATGTTCAGCTAGTTTTTATGATTTACTGTAGAGATGAGGTCCTGCCAAGTTGCCCAGGCTGGTCTTGAACCCGTGGGCTCAGGCAATCCACTCGCCTTGGCCTCCCAAAGTGCTGGGATTACAGGCAGAGCCACCGAGCCTGGTCTGTGATGAGTTTTAAACAAAACTTTGAGTGAACAATCATCATTGCCATAGTTCACTGTGTGTACGGGTCACCTTGTACCAGGCTGTACTAGGCACTTTTCTGGACCTGTATATTAACTCATTCAATCCTTACCACAACCTTAGGAGGTAGGTCCTGTGAAGTGATCCCGAGTTCACAGATGAGGAAAGTGAGGCATAGAGCAGGCAATGGAAAGCATTTTTTGGTTGTTGTTTTTGAACACAGGGTCTCACTCTGTTGACCAGGCTAGAGTGTAGTGGTGCAATCACAGCTCACTGCAGACTCAAACTTCCGGCTCAGGCAATCCTCCCATCTCAGCCTCCCAAGTAGCTGAGACTACAGGCATGTACTACCACACCTGGTTAAAATTGTTTTTGTAGAGACAGGGTCTTGCTATAGTTACCTATGTTGGTCTCAAATTCCTGGTCTCAAGCGATCCTCTTGCCTCAGTCCGCCCACAGTGTTTGGATTACAGACGTGAGCCGGTGCACCCGACCTGGAATGCATGTTGAATGCTGAAAGACGTCTCCCAGCGAATGGGCAGCCGTGTCTTCCCCAGACCTGTGCGGCCTCTGACCTGCTCTCTCCTTCTTCCTCCAGGGACAGGGGCAGACCCGGTGGTCAGCACCAAGAGCAACCACTGCCTGGATGCCGCCAAGGCCTGCAACCTGAATGACAACTGCAAGAAACTGCGTTCCTCTTACATCTCCATCTGCAACCGTGAGATCTCGCCCACCGAGCGCTGCAACCGCCGCAAGTGCCACAAGGCCCTGCGCCAGTTCTTTGACCGGGTGCCCAGCGAGTACACCTACCGCATGCTCTTCTGCTCCTGCCAAGACCAGGCCTGCGCCGAGCGCCGCCGGCAAACCATCCTGCCCAGCTGCTCCTACGAGGACAAGGAGAAGCCCAACTGCCTGGACCTCCGCAGCGTGTGCCGGACTGACCACCTGTGCCGGTAAGAGTGCCGCTGCAGCTCTAGGGCGTCAGGAGGCGGGGGCTTGCGTTGCCGGGTTGACGTTCTTCCCGTTCTGTGTTTCCTGTGGTGCATTGGGTTAGGGCCCTGAGCTCAGCAGGGAGGGTGCCAAAAAGGTTAAAACTAGCTTGGACACGTGCGAAATGAGTTTTCATCCATTCACTTCATTCATTCGTTCATCTACTCATTTATTAATTCATTAACTCATTTCTTTCACTTATTTGGTATAGATTTGTTGTTTGCTTCCTCTGCTCAGCCTCATGCTATGGAGAAAACAAAACGAACAACCTAAGAAGCTTACCATTTAAGATCACAGACTCCTAGAGCCTTTGAATAAGAAGGCTCATGCCTGTAATCCTAGCAACTCAGGAAGCTGAAGCACAGATTGCTTGAGGCTAGGAGTTTGAGACCAGCCTGGGCAATACAGTGAAATCCTGTCCCTAAAAGTAAAAATAATAAAAATAAAAAAGAAGGGACCTTCAGATAATTTGGTTTCATTCCTAAAGGAAGCTTCCTCCTAACATCCCAACAGAGGCCATGTGGCTATCAGGGAAAGTGCTATCATAAATCTAAGGCCCGCTTTTTCTCTACTGAGATCTGAACCAGTCTAGTGTTGGGTGAGGACTGGGTTCTGGAGTCTGACAGTCCTGGGTTTGAATCCTGACTTTACCACTTGTTAGCTGTGCCACTTTGAACAAGTTTTAAAAATTTTCCTGAGTCTCCATCCCTTCACCTGTAAAATAGAAATAAAAATACCCACATCACAGGGTAATTGTGAGCATAAGATTGTATAATGTGTGTCCAAAGTTTAGCACAGAGTGTGGAATATAGTAAATGCTTAATAAGTGTAGCCTTGTTATTAGGAAGGAGGTTTTTTGTTTTCGGTTACAGTGAGTTGAAATTTGACTCTTTATAATTCTCATGTCCTTATGGAGCCCCTGTCATGTACAGTGCTTATTTCTAAGACCTGGACATCCAAAGGTGAACACGGTGCTCTCCGAGGAGCATCCAGCCCAGCAGGAAAAACAGACAAGGAGAGCAGTGATTCCAGTTCAGTGGGATGAGGCTGTGGGTTCCCAGAGGAGGGTCACAGGAGAGGGGCTTTATGCAAAGGGAAGGGTGCTTTAAGCTGAGCCTTGGGACATGAGAGGGAGAAAGCTAGGGAATAAGGCTGACAGAAAAGCATGGCAAAGGTTGGAGGGTGGGAAGGGGCTGGCCGATGGGGAACTGCAGGTGGTTCCCTATCTGCTCACAGAGTGAGTCATGATGGGGAGGCCAGAGGCGAGGTGGCTGGAGAAACAGGGACTGCAGTAGGCGCAGGTGTTTATAGATTGCCTGTTATGTTCTGGACACTGTTATAGAGGCTTTATGTTTCATTTAATCCTTGAAACAAAACTATGAGATAGATGCTATTTTCATCTGTATCTGCCAGGTGAGGAAACATCTGGTGAATCATAGAGAAAGTCACTTCCCCAAGGTCACACAACCCATACATTTCTGAGCTGGGGTTCAAGTTATATTGCTTTCTTTCCAGTATGGCATACTGCCCTGACTTTTGGGATGGAAAAGAGTGTGTTATTTTAGAGAAGATTGGAAAGTAGACTTGATAGGACTGGGTGACTGGTTTAAGGTCCCCTGGAGGCAAGAACTTTTTTAGTTTTGTTTACACCCTGTCCTGTGCATAGAGCCTGGCAAATGGTGAGCCTTCCATAAACATCACTTGCATGGATAAATGGATGGTGACCGCCATGTTTCTTAGCTGAGTAACTCTGGGACAATGGAGCCATTCAGTGGGGGTGGTGTTGGACATGTAGTATTTGAGGTTCCTGGGGGACCACTGTCACCCCCATGGCAACATCTAAGGGACACGTGGACTTGTGGATCTGGATCTCAGTAATGAGACTGGAGGGGAGAGAGATGGCCTTGGGAGTCATTGGGCCCCTGTTGTTGGTGATTAAAGCCATAGCAGTGAATGAGTTGGTGTGGAAAGGGTTGGTAAAGCCCAGGAGGAAGTCTAGGCTGGAGATACCCACAGATTTGAGCATCCTGTTACCCGGGCTGGAGTACAGTGGTGTGATCATAGCTTGCTGTAACCTTGAACCCCTCGGCTTAAGAGATCCTCCCGCCTCAGCCTTTTGAGTAGCTGGGACTATGGGTGCATACCACTCTGTTTGGCTAATTAAAAAAAATTTTTTTTTGCATTTTTATTTTTTTAGGTGGTAAGTGGAGCCATTGGAGTGGACACTGAGGGCAGAGTTCTACTGGAAACACCAGTATTTAAGGGAGGGGCAGAGGGAGTGGAGTGTGAGACAGAGAGGCTGAGGAGAATCGGGGACAAGCAGGAGAGAGTGGGCCCAGATACTGGAAGAGAAGGGGGGCTCAGGGAGATGACTGAGCTGTGGTGCCTCACAGAGTGCGTGTGTGTGTGTGTGTGTGTATGTAGTGGAAGCCATATTGTGGTGGCCCAGGCCTGACAGGGAAGCAGGAGCAGAGGCTTGGGTACAAATCACCTTCTTCAGAAGGAACGTGGGCCAGGACCAGGGGCTGCAGAGGGATGTGGGTTGGAGAGGGCTTCTTTTTAACATAGGAGAGCAGGAGCCATGTGTACAGTGAAGGGGAAATGCTACTGTTTGGTTTGGAAAACAAGTTCTCCTGGAGTTCAGAGAAGGACCTGATCCCAGAGCCAGCTGCAGGCTCAGGGAAAGCTCTGCGAGGAAAGTGGGCTTTTCTCTTTTGTTTACTTAAAAAAATATGTCTAGGCTGAGTATGGTGGCTCATGCCTGTAATCCCAGGGCTTTGGGGGGCCAAGGTGGGAGTGCTTGAGGCCAGGAATTTGAGACTAGCCTGGGAAACATAGTGAGACCCCCATCTCCACAAAATATGAAACAAAATTAGCCAGGTATAGTGGTGCATACCTGTGGTACCAGCTACTTGGGAGGCTGAGGTGGGAGGATCCTTTAAGCCCAGGAGTTCAAGGTTACAGTGAGCTATGGTTGTACCTCTGCACTCCAACCTGGACAACAGAGCAAGACCCCATCTCCAAAATAATAATATAGTACACCTGACTGCCTACACAAACTGATTGAGGCAATTCAATATGAAACTCTACATACAAAAATAGGAGGGCTGGCTGTAGACACTGAGAGCCCTAGAAAGGAGATGGGAGCAAAGGCAAAGATGCTAGAGTCAGAGCTTTCTGGTGGCTGGGATAAAGGAGAGACGGACTGATAGGCCACATAACTCTCCAAGCAGGATAGAAAGGATCATCCTAGAAAGGATCATCCTAATTATTAAATCGGGCCATATTCTCTCCTATTCTGAATGCTAAAATGACCTTGGGGGGGTGAATCATACACAGCTGCTTGGAATGACAGAGCAGACAGGGGACTGGGCCTTAAAAGAGTGTGAAGGATTGGTGTGAGTCCAAGCCCAGTTCCCCAAGCATATGGTGGTCCAGGTGCACCCAGAAAGCTGGGTGGCTACAGGGGCCCTGGCGATGGGTCCTGGAGTCAAGCCACTTGGGTGTCTGAATTAGACGTCTTGGGTGGAGGAGGGCCAGGGACACCAGCGCCTGCTTTATTAGTGTTGTTTTAAGGAAGGATGGATAATGTAGTGTACGTCTCCTGTGGTATAAGATGGGAGTGTCTGGGGCAGGGTGGGTTTGGTGGCTTGGAGAACGACTGTGTCGGAAATTACCTAGGGGGTACAGCATTCACTCTCTGGGGAATCTCAGTCCCCACCCCATACCATATGTTCATGGAACGAACATGCATGTGGACTCCCTGAATCTAAAATAAAAAGAAAGAGCCAGAAGCACTTTTTATTTATTTTTCTAGAGGTGAGGGAAGCCAGAGACAGGGGAATTCGGTGATAAACTTCACATGGTGGAACCAGAGAGGGTGTTTAAACAAGACAGTACTGGGAGGTTCAAGAAAGAGGAGCCACAAGCTGACAGTTCCGGAGACATGCTGAGCCAGGCAGACGAACTTCTTGCACTGAGATATAAATTTAAACAGTGAGGACTCCGGGGGGGCCCCCTGACTGTGCTGTGTCAGGATTATTGAATTAGGTACGTGGCTCACTCTGGAAGGCCTGGGGCTATGAGTAGGAAATGCTGGTTGCTCCAGGGTGTGGCTAGGTGAGCTCCTGACCTTGAAGCAGAGCATTTCTCCAACCCATCTCTTCCTATCTCCCAGCCTACCCAGCACATCCATCAGCATACAAATTTTAAAAAGGTCCTGAGCAGGTAGGGAAGGAATGAGGGTGGAACTGCATTTAGGAGGCATCTGTCAGGAGCCTTGAGGGATCTGACAGCATGGAGAAGTGTCCTTTAGGGAACTTTGCCCGCGACTCAGAGTTGAGACTGAAGGTGGGGTGGGAGATGTTTTAGGGAACACCAGACTGAGATGCACAGAGAGGAGGAAAGGTGATGGGTGGAGGTGGTCGTCATGGCGCCCTAGAGTCAGGAGAGTGGCCTTTTGTCCGCTTCTGCCTGGGGCTTCCTGGGTGACTCTGGATGGACCATTTTACTTCTTGGATTCTTCATTGATCAAACAAAGATGCTTAACCAGTTCATCTCCAGGGACCCTCTCAGGTCCTTCAGGCCTGTGGTTCTGATTCTGTGGCAGTGGTTTTCCAGTCGACCTTTTCCCTTTGCTCCTGCCTCTCCACTTGAGACTGTAATCCTGGAGAGATGAGCCCTCGGCATAAGAGAAAATGACCTGAGAAGCCTCATCAGTGTGGGTGGTGTGGATGGGTGTATTTGAAAAGCCCTTCCCACCCAGCTTTCCCCGGGGCTGGTCTGGAAGGAGAAGAACCGTCTTCCCACACTCTTGCAGGCCTGACTTGCTGACCTGTCCCCAGCTTCCACGGAAGTGCTCTGGTGGTCCTGTGGGTGCCCATTCTCAGCACCAGGAAGTTATGAGTGACTTGATGTGGAGAACTGGAAGCCTGGACTTGGCTTTTCACTCTGCACTGGAAGGGGTGCTTTTTTTCCCTTTCCTGTGTTTGGCTTCCTCCAGGTTTCTGCTCTCCAGGGTAGAAACCACAGGGGGGAAATCTTTATTGGGAAGAGGGAAGAGTCCAGTGTCATGGTGCTTACAGCAGGAACTGTAGAACTCCCAAGCCTCCCTTTTCTGGATTCTTTAATGAATGAAGCTGGCCTTGATGGGCGTCATGGGAAAACCTCCCTGGGCTTTGGGCTCTTTGGAAGTGAGTCCCTTGTCCTTGGGCATCTCCCAGGAACTTGCTCATGTTCTGGTGCTATAGCACCCGGTCCTGATGGAGCCGGACCTGTGCGGTCCCCTTGGTCTCTCCTCCTGCCCATGGAGTTGGCTCAGTTATGCCCAGGCTTCTCGCTGAGTGAATCTTGGCCCAGGATTCTTAGGGGCAGCTCTGGCAGAGCCGACCTCACCTGGCACTACATTAAAGCAAGTGCATTGATTTGCTTTGAGGCACACCTCATGGCAGGCCTCGTACATCACCCGTGTGATATTTAACAGACTCCTCGGTGCTGTCTTATTAAATGTCACTAACGATAAAGTGTTGAAGGTTTCCCTTGATCTGGGGTTTGAAGAAGCCTTGGTTAAACAAGGATATCTGCTTGCTGGGCCTCGGGGTTGTTGGAAGCACTTGTGAATCCTCCCTTCACCTTTTGGACTTGGAGCAGTTTGGGGTCAGTGACTGAGGCTGGAGCCTCTGGGAGTGGAAGCTTCCGGCTCTACCCACAGTTCCAGCTGGCTTTGAAGTTGCATCTCAGGAGCCTGAGATGCCTTTTGCCTTTGTCTGGTTCACATCCCATGAGCCTTAGGGCTGTGGACTTAAGCTAACTGAGGATGGAGGGAAGACCGAGAGGCATTTCCTTTAAAAGACTTTAGCCTGGAAAGCCTGGAATGAATCCATGGAATTTGACTGGATTCTCTCCAGCCACCCCCTCCCCACTCCTGTGGACCATGTTCTACTTTTTAAAAAACACTGTCTGCTTGCACTCACTACAAAGATGGTCTCAGATTGTGTGTATGGCAGGGGTCGGGGTGGTTGTGGGGGTTGACTCTGTTGTCCCGTAAACTGTGTCCCTACCAGGCTCTGTTTTGAAGAGTCTCTCTGAAATGCCTAGTTCCTCTTAGTTGGCTAAGAGGACATAAATAACTCCTTGCTGGCCCTGTGCCATCTCCTGGGCTGTAATTTAACCTCTGGGTGCTGAGGATGTGTATAAATAGATTCCAGCCTGGAGCTACCCTGGCAACCTGGGCCCCTCAGTGCAATGGACACTGTCCTTGTTGGAGAGGCTTGACGGGAAGCAGTGGGAATTGGGCCCCACCTCCCTCAAGGCTGTCCTTAGGGAGCGGGGAGGAGTCCCTTCCGAATGTTCTCCATCTTACCCAGCTTGGGAGTGTCCAGTGTCTTAGGCAGTGTGGATGAACAGACCCGTGTTTTGCTTCTTGGCTCCCTAGGACTGTCCACCGATTGATTCTCTATTGGATCTGTGGGCTAATGTTTTTAGCAGACTATCTCTCAGTGGCAGCAAATGATTATTTGCATAGGGGTAGGTGGGCTGCGGGGCTTCCAAACCTTCACTTCCTTTACAGGAGAGGTCCTTGAATATCTTGAAGTTACACACACGTTTTGTGTATATTTTCCAGAGAGAAACTCTTTAAGCGCCCCTTGATATCCCAAAGCCTAGAAACCTCTTCCTTCTCTAGATAGCCAACTTGAATTGGCTCCCTGGGGAAGGATTTTGAAACTGCTTCCTGACTCAGTAGCAAAGAGGCCTGGGATCAATTAGTGATGCCTGTCGCAGTCATGGGAAGGACAACATGGATACTCCATGGAACCTAGCCAGTCCTTCCTGGGGCCAGTGGATTCCCTATAGCAGGAGGAATGAGGCCCTCATGACCATTCCTTTATTCATTTCACTATCATTGGTCATCCACTTTGGGCCATGGTACTTAGAGTCTAGTGACAGGTCACGGTATTGGTTGCTTCTGCAGTGGGAGTAGAGCCACACTACAATTAGACAACAGCTTTTCAGATTCTCTTGAAATCCCCTTTCTACTAGGTCTTCCCTGGGTCACTCTGGTGGCAATGGAGAGCAGCCCCTTCTGGGATAGGGGGGTGAGCCACAGAGAAATACATCTCACTTAGGGGCCTGCCTGGCCTTGAGCAGAGTTCAGAGTCCAGTGGTTACATCCAGCCTCAGAGCAAAGCTGTGGTGAGGAGTGCCAGGGGAAAGAAGTGACCACCTTCCTGAGGAAAACCTAACTGGTGTGGTGGCCAGTTCAGGGAGACTCTCTGTGTGGAGAGGGGCTGTGGGATCCTGGGCCCAACCAGCTTCCCTTCGGGGCCCCATGTTGGCTTCTGTTGCTGGTCTCAGCAGGAGTCCTGCTCATCCTTTAACTCTGGGCCAAGGGTCCCCAAATGTCTCTTTCTGGAATTTCCCGTGGCATGTTGAGAACAGACTGGAATGTTGGATATTGCTTTACTAAAGGCTCTGGGGAAATAAACAGAGAGAAGCTCCAACCTAGAGGTCTAGTTTACAAGAGACGGTTTATGCATCTTCCTGCTGAGGCCGCTACAGGCACGTTGGCACGGCTGAGCAGAGAGTGGCTTTAGTTTGACTCTTCAGACTGCACAAGGCTCATACTCCACAGATGAGGGGCAGCCCCTGTCTAGCTGAAGTCCCTACTGGTGGAGTTGTGCTTGAGGATCCACTTCATTTCTGATGTTTGGGGAGGAATGACCCATTTGGGGAAATGGCAGTTATGCAGAGAGTATCAGAATACAAGCTGGTATTCATTGGGCAGGTGTGTTTGCTTACACTGGGGCCGACATGCTTTCAATTTTCCTGGTCTTGTATTGTTCCCATGGGTTCTGTGATGGTTTCTGCTTCCACTCACTGGCATGGGCTCTCTCCTTGCCTATATCTTAGTTTGGGTTATTATCACGAAATGCCATGGATTAGGGAGCTTCAAATACAAACAACAACAAACATTTACTTCTCACAGTTCTAGAGACTAGAAGTCTGAGATCAGGGTACTAGTATGGTTGGGTTCTCGGTGAGGGCCTTCTTCCTGGTTATGTCTTCACATGGTCTTCCCTGATGTGTGCATGGAGGGAGGAGGAGGAGGAGGGGGAGGGAAAGAGATATCTGGTGTCTTTTCTTCTTCTTATAAGACCACTAATCCGATCATGAGGGTCCCATCCTCATGACCTCATCTAACCCTAATTACCTCTCAAAAATCCCACCCCAAATACCATCACGCTGGTGATTAAGATTTTAACTTATGAATTTGGGAGAACCCAAATATTTGGTCCATAACACCTAGACTTACCCTTCCTCAAGCCTATTTGGTCCTTATCCTAAACCCTGCCCTGGCCGCTCCTTTTATGGGTGCACTCTAGAACCTTTCTGCATCCTTCATGTGACACTTAGCCCATGCCTTTCCTTTAATGTTTTTCTTTTCAATTGGGCCTCTGTTTTTTAATATACTTGTATTATATTAACACCATGTCAGCTTATTAAATTAACAAGTATTTATTGTGTGCCTACTCTGTGCCAGACACCATGCAAGATACCACACACCTCTGGGAAAACACAGTGGAGGTGGCCTTTACCCCCTTGGAGCTGACAGTCTGATGGAGGATACAGTGAGCGAGAAAACAGACATCTAATTAAAATGGTTGAAATTAGCAAGGTGCAGAAATAGAGACTAACGGGGGCAGAGATGGGGAACCTACTTGGACAACGGGGGTCAGGAAAGGTTTAGCTGAGGAGGTAACATTTAAACTGAAACCGGAATAATAAGGAGTCAGACGTCAGCCAGAGAGGAGGAAGAACACTTCCTGCAGGGGGAATAGCGTGTACAGACTAGAAGGAAGGAGAGATGGGAATGGTGGGAGAAGGGAGGAGGGAGAGGTGGGAATGGTGTGGCTGGAGCTATGGGGGTCAGGGAGGGAGCACAGGGTAAGATCTGGAGGCAGGCAGGGGTCAGGTCACATGGGGCCTCAAAGGCCACAGCAAGGAGCTTGGACTTCTGAGTACAGTTGGAAAGGAGCTTCAGCAGCCAAGTAGGGCCATTATTAAAATTGTGATGTGAGAAGATGACTCTGGTTACTGTGTGGAGAATTAAGGAGGAGGTGAGAGTGACCGCTGAGAGGCCAGAGAGGAGGTTATTTTAGAATCACCAGATCAGAGATGATGGTAGCTCAGCCCAGGGTGGTGGCTGTGTGGAGAGAGATAAGTGGATAAATTGGAGATATTCTGCAGATGGAAATGATATACCTTGAATGTAGGAGTGAGGGCGAAGGAGGAGCCTGAGGGTGACTCACGGGCTTCTGGCCTGAGCGGCTCGGTGGTGATGTTGCCACTTTCTGAGATGGTGATGACCTGAGGGGAGATAAATCAGGAATTCCATTTTGGGCATGTTAATCTCGAGTTGCCTTTGAGACATTCCTATCTGGTGCTCGACTGGAGTTATAAATCCTGGGGGCCATTAGCATATTTATGGCATTTAAAGCTAGGGAAACGGGTAGGATTCTCCTAGGGAGAATCCAGTGGGAGAGGAAGTGCTGAGACTGTGTCCGGCACCCTGTCAGTGTCCAAGAGTGTTGGGTGCTGTTATTACGGTGCCTCAGGAGTCAAAAGAACAGATTCTGAAAAAGAGGCAGTGGACAGCTGTGCCGGATGCTGTTGAGAGATCTGGAAGGATTAGGATGCATGCGTCAACTTTGGATTTGGGGATGTTGGAAGGCCTTGGTGACTCTTCCATGGCAGTTTTGATGATTTGGCAATCACAGAAATCTGATCAGTGCTAAAGAGACGTTGGCCAGTTGGTTGGACACAGCTGAGGACAACTCAACACTGCTTGGCTTTGGGAAGTATGGGGAGGAGGCCAAGGTGGACAGGAGAGCGAGAGTGTCCTTGCCGTCGTGGGCAATCCCAGCTGCTACTTATTGGCACTGGACAGGTCTTGACCTTGGGATAGCCTCTGCCATGGGCAGCATGTCCTTGATGGTCTTCAATGCCGACTCCATACACTGCACTGTGAGTGGGACCCCAGAGCATCCTGCCTGCTATGTCCTCCCTGGGCTTGGAGGGGCCATGGCATGGCTGTCACTGATTCAGCTTCTCTTGTTACAGTTGAGTCTTTCAGACACGGGAAGAGACTTTAGTCCAAGCCACTGTGGTCTTGTGAACACCCTGGGGGGCCCCGCCCCTTAGAGAAGACAGCTCTTGGGCCGCCCAGAGAAACATTGTCCTTTTAGCTTTCAGTCTTCCTCCTGGAGGAGGCACTTGGGACAGTGGTGAGGAGTTGTGAGGGGCCTCCGGGGCTCCTGCGGTGGGAGTCCTCTTCAGGGCATTTTGAAGATATGGGCTTTCCTCAAGATGTGCTTTGCCTTTGAGGTGAGTATCCTCAGAGGTGAGGCAGCCCTGCTCCCCTTCTTGTGGCAACACATGAGCCTGGGTGTCCTGCAGCGGGCCTCAGCGTCAGGGCCCTTTCAGGACTCTCTTGGAAGACTCAGTGGTGGGCAAGCACATAAGACCATTATCAGCATTGTCCTACCTAGAGTAAAATGAGGATGTTGACTTACGAACAAAGGGACTTGAGATCATTTTTTTCCTCATATAGAGTGGGGAGGGGGCGGGGTTTGGGGATAGCTGCTCTCACCTTGTCTGGCCCAACAAGACGCATTGCCTGAATCTGCTGGGGTCCTCTTGAGTGTGTGCTTCTTCCTTCTCTCGGTTCATGGGAGTGCAATTTGAGCACGGGGACGTGCTCAAGGAAGTAATCCCAATGAACTGGAGTCAGGCACATCCTTGCTGTAGCAGCTATGTGAGTTGGCATGTTCTTTAACAATGTAGAACCTCTGTTTTGTTTGTCAAAATAAGGACAGTGGCACTTCTGCTGAAGCTTTGTAGCCCATTCAGGGGGACATTTAGCTCTGAGTCTGGGTATTTAGCCCCCAGGGTGCTGAGGTGAACCGCAGATCTGTCCTGAGGCTCCCACAGGCTAGTTCTGGCTTTGAGGTGGAGGGTTTGCCCCTGCAGGCTTGGTGGAACCATTGGGAAAGGCCTCTTGGAGGCAGTGTCTTCTGAGTTGAGTTTGAAGGAGGAGTAGGCCTATGCTAGGTGGTGGACCTTCTGTTCCTTGCAAAGGGAACGTAGGTAAAAATGGAGGAGCCTGAGAGAGGAAAGGGAGAACAGCTCACAAAACCCTGCACATTTGGCCAAGGAGTTTGGTTTTTATTCAGGGGACCTTTGGGAGCCATGGAGTATTTTAAGCAAGAGAGTGATAGGATCCAGCTGGCATTTTAGGAAGATCCCTTTGTATGCTGAGTACCAATGGATTGGAGGAGAGAGACTCGAGACAGGGAGGCCGGTTAGGAGATCAAATTGTGATGGGACCTGAGGTAGGGCCAAGGCAGAAGGAAGGGGCCAGAGTGAGGGGTGGGGGGGGGATGTGTTGGAGATCTTCAGAGGTCAGCTTCAAGGGCCTAACTGGATGTAGGGTTGAAGGGTGTAGACTGAGATGATGCCAAGTTCTCTGGCCTGGTGACCTGCTGGCTGGTGAAGCTGTCACCTGAGAAAAGGGAGGAGGAGGAGGAGATCTGGGGCATGGAGGGAAGGTGGTTGGTTTCAGACTTGTTGTTTGAAAGCTTTTGGCTTTCAAACATCAAATCCAAAAGTATTTGTGTATCTGGGAGTCCAGGAGAGAGGCAGGGGCTTGGAATCGAGATTATGGGATTAAGGGAAATAATGCATGAAAAGCAGCAAGCGTCAGGTCTAGCATATAGGCGCATGGTGAGCATCATTCCTTCAAAGGCCTTTTAAGCTCGTTGGGGGAGACGGGGCTCACCCGCGCGAACCATCTCTGTCTACGAGGAGAAGGCCCTGTTTAATTAAGTGTTGTAAGGATTAAACTTTTGCTGCAGGCATTCAAAGCAGGGGAGCTGTGGGGCTGGGAGAGCCAGGGAGAGCGTTGTGGAGGCAGGGTTCTGCAGCCAGGGAGGGAAGGAGGGTGATGTCCTGGGGCAGAGGTTTCCAGAAGAAGGGGACAGGAGGAGGAAGCAGGACCGAGAGTGGCTTTCCCAGGCAGGGAGGTGCTGGCCAAGGGAGGAGAGTCTGTGTGCATGGGGTCGGGGAGTGCGTGGGTTGGACCTCTGAGATACCCAGGGAGCAGACGAGGGCTCCCCCAGCTCCTCCTGGACCTCCCACAGGCCAGTCCCCAACTCCGGCAGGCTCAGGGCTCTCATTTTTTTTTGAGTTGGAGTCTTACTCTGTCATCCAGGTTGGAGCACAGTGGCACACTCAAGGCCACCCCAGAGTCGACCTGCTGGGCTCTGGTGATCCTTCGACCTCAGCCTTCCAAGTAGCCGGAACTACAGGCGCACGTTACCATGCCCAGCTAATTTTTGATTTATTGTAGAGACGAGGTCTTGCCAATTTCCCCGGGCTGGTCTCGAACCCGCGGGCTCAGGCAATCCACTTGCCTTGGCCTCCCAAAGTGCTGAGCCACTGAGCCTGGCCTCTCTTTTTTTTTTTTTAATGTAGAGGTGAGTCTTGCTATGTTGCCCAGGCTGGTGTTGAACTCCTGGGCTCAAGCAATCCTCCTGGCTTGGCCTCTCAAAGTGCTGGGATTATTGGTGTGAGCCCCTGCGCCTGG
>CAUYQG010150971.1:0-20489 GCA_963574415.1 Tarsius wallacei | reverse complement strand
AGTTGGCATAATTTTGTAATTCCTTGGCAACCCAGCCTCAGTATGTTAGAATCACCCTGGTTAGGAGAGGTAGAAGCCTAGAACCTTACTGGGAACAACCTCCTGAGCTTTGTGAGAGCCTAAACTGAGTCTTTTTTTTTTTCTTTCTGTTTAACCCCATTATAACCCAGGCTGAGGAACATAGAAGGAGTTTATTTTTTTATTTTTTATTTATTATCTTTTTGAGTTGGAGTCTCACTCTGTCACCCAGAATGGAGTGCAGTGGCATGTTCCCGGCCACTGCAGTCTCGACCTGCTGGGCTCCGGGGAGCCTTCCTCCTCAGTCTTCCAAGTAGCCAGAACTATAGGCGCACGCTACCACGCCTGGCTAATTTTTCATTTATTGTAGAGATGAGGTCTCACCAAGTTGCCCAGGTGGGTCTCGAACCCGCCAGCTCAGTCAATCCGCTCACCTCGGCCTCCCAAAGCGTGGGATTACAGGCTGAGCCCCCGAGACCAGCCATGGAAAGAGTTTAATAAGTGGTTCCTATGGAGATGCTGATGCTTGAATTGCCTTGTTGCCTCTGTGATCAATTGCTGATTAGTTTCCATTCATTACTGTATGGTATATAGCGATTTGACAGGCAGGTTCAAATCTATATTCAAATTTAACCTGGCATTGAAGTCATAAGGTGTTCTTGCAGAAATGAGAGTTCCAAGGTGTGCTAGAAAAATTCGCCTGAGCTGCCACACAAATAAAACCTTGAAATCTCAGGTCCTTGACACAATGTTTATTTCTTACTTATTTCCCGTTTCATCTTGCAGCCATGGCTTCTAGTGCATGCACCCTCTGCAACTGTTGTCGCCTGGGAAGTGAGAGATGGAAGAGGTGCACTGGCAGTCACCTGCCTTAACCTAGAAGTGATACATGTCATTTTCACTTCAGGGTCTTTCGGCTAGAATTAGACTGTCTGCCACAGAGGTTGTGAAATCTGGAGGAGCTCCCAGAACTTGATGAGCAATAACTCTCTTTAACACATTAGGCTTGCTGTAGTATCCTGGAGATTTCCATGTAGCTCTAGGTACTAAGCTATGAATGCCAAATAATGTAAACATACCAGATAGCTCTGTGGGAGATTCTTTTAACAAAGTAAATAGGCTGGGTGTGGCTCATGACTATAATCCCAGCACTTTGGGAGGCCGAGGTGGGAGGATTGCTTGAGCCCAGATGTTCGAGACCAGCTTGTGCAACATAGCAAGATCTCATCTCTACAGAAAATAAAAAAATTAGCCAGACATGATGGTGACACCTGTAGTCCTAGCTAATCAGGAGGCTGAGGTGGGAGAATCACCTGAGTCCAGGAGGTCGAGGCTGTGGTGAGCTGTGATTGTGTCACTCCAGCCTGGTGACATAGCGAGACCCCCTGACTCAAAAAAAAAAAAAAAAAAAAAAATTAAGTATACAAGGCAACTTAAAAAAAGTTCAAGTTTGTCCTTTAACTGTACTCTTTCATGAAAACCCAACTGAAAAATGTAAAAAGCAAGTTCAATTTTAGATTTCAAGTAGCAAATAGGTTTTTATTGTATGGTTCTTATAAAACTAGTAAAAATTTTTCTATTTAATGTGGTATCTAAGGATTCCTTATAGGGGGCGACCAAAGACCAGTAGTAACGTGTAGTCTGGATTTTGTTGTTGTCCAGGGCATTGAAATACGTAAACCTTAAGAAAATAGTTCAAGGATGTTTATTTTAAAGGCCCATCCTTCGGTAAGAGATTTGTGGCTCTGTCTTACTGACTTTGAGGATTAGCTTCTTGAATGTTACATGTGGTCACATTTATGTATGGAATCCCATTTAATTTTGATGACACCTGTACATCTTTCAATTCTAGGAACCCAAGAAGGGTTTCATGTATTTCTCTAGAGTCAGTTTCAGAGTTGTGCCCCATATTTTCATGCAAATAATAGTCACTTGGAAATCCTTAAAGAAATGTTGAAATAGTAGAGAAATTAATGGGGAAATGCTATGTTGTTTAACTATTGGAGCCATTTACAATAAACAATGGAAGAAATTAGTCACTTTACATACAAAAGCTGGCATAGGACCAGGGAAATACTTTGTTGCTTGAAGTGCTTCAGTAGGTGGTAGGAGGATGGTTGGTAACAAACTCACACGTGTTTATTCTCAGCTTAGTCTCTATCCAATGTGAGACTATTATGCTGTTGTATAATAGTTCACTGGGATTTCAGCCTTCCCTTACATTAGATACCACACCATCATAATTGATGGAAGCCACATTCTAAAATAGCAAATTGTGTGGTTAAGGGAAGATCTTATCCAAAGAAGTCCTGTGAGTAACATGGCCAATAGATGGAAAGATTTTCACAAATTCTCAGCCTTTGTTTTCTACTTTCTGCTTCGTCCTCATCATTCTCAGAAGGCTGCTCCCCACAAAATGAGTCATGACCTTCTGTTATGGGACAAGGGTAAGAATTGCTTTATTTTAAGTAAGATACTTTTGCGTCTGCAGGTTAAAGAACGTTCACTATGACTTATGTACCTTTAAACACCAATTAGTTAATTGTTGTAAAGTTCTTTGAGAAGGAAGATAACTTCCATATGAGTTTAAAGGGGTTATTTGTGAAACATCTCTATGTACAATTATTATTGTTTTAAAAAATATTTTACTTGAACTTCACAGGATGTTGTTATCATTATCTTCTGATTTAGTGAGGCTTTTGAAAGCTATAATTAGACTAGACTAGCTGAAGGAGAATGGGACAGACAGGAAGCTTGGCTAAGGGCCAGGGCTCAAATGATGTACATGCAGAAGATGGACTGGATTGGTGAGCAATGACTGACATAGTACAGTTAAAAGGGATTGTGGGCTTTGGTTTCAGACAGCTCTGGCTGGAATCTTAACTTTTTTTTTTCTTTTGAGTCAGGGTCTCACTCTGTCACCCAGGCTGAAGTGCAGTGGCATGATCACTGCAGCTTTGACCTTCTGGGCTCAGGTAATCCTTCTACTTAATTCCCCCACCCCCAAGTAGCTGGGACTACAGGTGTGTGCCACTATACCCAGCTAATTTTTTGATGTTTTATAGAGACGAGATCTTGCTATTGTTGCCTAGGCTGGTCTCAAACTTCTGGGCTCAAGCAATCCTCCCACCTTGGCCTCCCAAAGTGCTGGGATCATAGGCATGAGTCACTGAACCTGATCCTCTTGACTTTGTTTTTTAGGAACTCTGTAAACTTGGGAAAATTATTTAACCTCATTGGATCTCAGTTTCTTAATATATGAAATGGGAGAAGTTCCATATTGTAGTGTTGGATCAGTACTAAAAATGTGTGTCAAGTACTAACTATTTGGCCCAGTTCATTATGAGTGCTCAACAAATTATATAGATTAATCAAGATCATTTGTATTAAGAGTAACATGAGAAAAAGATGAGGAAAGTAAGCCCAATCAGCAGTGACCATTATTTGGAGTTGAGCCTTACATTGCAATAGTTTAATTAGGTAAAACTCTTGATTTCAGCAGGTTACTTGGTTACTTATCTAAGAAAATCACTATTTGTATTTAAAAGATGCTGCCTGTAGGCATTATAACAACTTAACCCAAAGATTGACTTTTGTAGGAGCTATGGTTGATTATATGGTTTCATGTTGAATTTGATCCCCAGTGTGGTGATGTTGGAAGGTGGAACCTAGTGTGAGAGATATTTGGGTCATAGGGGCAGATTCACTCATAAAAAGATTAATGCCTTCCTGCTGAGATGAGTGAAAGCTCTCCCTGAAATAGCTTTGTTTCTAAGACAGTTGGTTGTTAAAAAGAATCTGTTTTCCTTGGTTTCTCTCTCACCATCTCAGAGATCACATGCCCAGTCCCCTTCTGCCTGCTGCCATGAGTGGAAGCAGCCTGAGGCCCTCACCAGATGTAGATGCTCAAATTTGAACTTTCCAGCCATCAGAGTCGTAAATCAAATAAACCTTTTTTCCTTTATAAATTACCCAGTCTCAGTTATTCTGTTTTAACAAAGTCAGCAGAAATTGCAAGCAGAGTCAGACTGGTAAATAAGTGACTTAGGGAGCAAGACTGTCTTTTAACTTTTAGATCACATTGTATGGAGGACAGTATATATTCAAACAGAAGTCTGGCACTTTACATGATTCAGAGCTTAAGAACTGGGTATTTGGCCAGGCTCGGTGGCTCAGCCTGAATCCCAGCACTTTGGGAGGCCGAGGTGAGTGAATTGCCTGAGCCCACGGGTTCGAGACCCACCTAGGCAACTTGGCAAGACCTCATCTCTATAATAAATAAAAAAAACTAGCCAGGTGTGGTAGCATGTGCCTGTAATTCTGGCTACTAGGAAGGCTGAGGCGGAAGGATCGCTGGAGCCCAGCAGATCGAGGCTGCGGTGGCTGGGAGCGGCCACTGCACTCCAGTCTGGGCGATGGGGAGTGAGACTCCAACTCAAAAAAAAAAAAAAAAAAGAATTGGGTATTTGATGTGAGGATTAACGTGGTGTCATAGGAACTGACATGATACATTTACAGTGCATTTATAAATCAATTGCTGTTACATTAAGATAAAACACAACAATATTAGTCCTTTATTGACATGCATAATGGGCCTTTCTATCCCCATATTGTACCTCATAGCTTCTTGATTTATACAATTACTGCCTCAGAAAGAATGAAAAAAAATTAATATGAATATTTTATGTGTTATTTAACTTCCCTTATGATACTTTAAAAAATTACTGAAATAATGCATATTTATTCTTAAGAAATCCAATAGTTCAGAGTGTTTAGAATAAGAATGGAATATCCTTTAGTCAAAGGAAATGCATACCATTTTAACTTTGAAAATTTTATGAAAAAAATTAAATTAACATTTCACTTTTTTATGACCTATGAAAGAGGACGGAGAGCCTAGTGGTGTTCTGATGAAGATTTGCAAATTTGAATCTTTAGGAACAAGCACACTGATATCTCCATTATTCACAGGTTCTTTTAGGATGACTCATCAGTTTATGATGGAAAGACAAGAACATAAACTACTAGCCTAGGAGTCTCCATTTGGGTGTCAGGGATTTGTCACACATGAATGGATGGCAGAGGAATTTAAAATTTCCCTTTAGGAACAACCAGCCTCACAGCCAATCAAAACAAACAAACAAACAAACAAACAAAAAACCCAAAACAAAAACCCAAACCAACTATGCCTATAGAATAACTTGTGATCAAATTATAATGCATTTTGTTTTTGTTGTTGATGTGAGAAGAATTCTGAGAGGCACTTGTGATTTCAATGTTCTTTAAAGTCAAAAGGATGACTTTAGGCTTTAAAAAGTAGAGTTTCTGAGGTTCCCTTTCTAGACTCCTTAGTGTAGAAAAATAGCAGAAAAAGTAGAAGACATAGGGAACAGCACTAATCATTGCTGAAGGCCTTGACTGAAATTATTATTGCTAAAAAGCCTTTTTTAAAACACCTATTGGAGTTTCTAGCCCCTAGTCAGCAGGAGCTTCCAATTTATGACTTCATGGATGGCAACAGATATTAAGGACATACATACAGCTGAGAATGTGTTGAATGAGTTTATGGATGTGCCATTGTAAGAGTAAGTGTATGCTGGAAGGTGAAATAACTATGACAATAGATTAGAAACTTTATTTTAAACATTATTTTGTTATTTGTTCCTTTTTTGTTCAAAGAAAGGATTAGGCCAGTTTTGGAAGATGTGCTTCAGTTACTTATTGCAGTGTCACAAACCACTATGAAATTTAGTAGCTTAAAATAATAACAATCCTCTAAGGACTGAGCTTGGGTGGATGGTTCTTCTGCTGACCTTGTCTGGGCTTATTCATGCAGCTACAGTTATCTGGAGATTCACTAAGGCTGGCCTTACAAAATGGCTTTACTCACATGTCTGGCACCTCAGTTCAGATGCCTGAAATAGCTAGGGGTTGCCCCCAAATCTTTTTCTTTCTTCTTCCACATAGGTCTCTGCAGCAGAGCAAAGAAACATCTTTATGTATTGGCCCAGGGCTCCAGAGAGGGTGAAAGAAGCTTTCATGCTCTTAAAGCCTAGGCCAGAACTGCAAAGTGTCACTTTTACCACCTTCTTTTGATTCATAAGCTCCCATGATGGAGGAAAATAGACTCACTTGTGGATGGGAGTGAGAGCAAAGAATTAGAGTCATCTTCAATTCACCCACAGGATATAGAATATACAAGACAGCAATAATAACCTCTAAAAATTGCCATCATATTTTTTGATTGAAAGTCAACTAGCAGATGTGACATGTTTACACCCAGTAGCAACAGCACGCATGGTCTAATTTCAAGGACTCCGAAAGGTCAACTTACCAATTAGTTTAGCCCAAGGTTTAATTTTTTTCTGATCAGGGTTACTCATATAATTTTATCATGTGTGGGAGATAATTTGAAGGTCGCCTAGTTTAGTAAAATGTCTTTTGACAAAAATAAGCATTTAAATAAAATTATAGACATTTTCTGGGTGAGACATGTAACACATGAGCTAATTTGTTTTTAAGACTAATTCATTGTGCCTTTGATTGAGGATAGGATCTAGGGAAATGGAACACGGAATAAATACATTTTACATGGCAGGGGAAGATAGGAAAATATGTAGGGTATGAGATATGTTCACATCCTAGTTAGGTCCTAGGGATGGAGATATGCTCTGTTGTCACAGGAAACTCAAAATGTCTAGAATTGAGGAAGAAGGGGAAAGTCCATGGGATGTATTTTACCAAGTGTACAAAGAGAAGACTTCTTGGAAAAAGTGTTTCAACATCACTGTAAATGAGAAGTAGCTTTCTCATTAACTGCTCAATTAGTATGTAGGATTGTCTTTTTCTCTAAAGATTGTCTTTTTCATATCTTTGCATAAGCTCAAGTTTTGCCAAAAGATATACACTTGACTGGTTTTCGCCTTTGTCTTTCTGTGGTTCCTCTTCCCTGTCTTCCTAGAAGAAGAGTTTGTTATGGACTGATCTGACATTGTGTTGCTCGCTGGCCTCCTCTGTTGCTTCCAGAATGTATGTTTTTGGTGTGGGTTAGCACATTCTAGTGTGTGTGTTTATAATAATAGAGCTCTTCGAAGCCTAGCCTCATGGCCCTTGGCCTTAGGACTTGTTGAAACATATTTTCGATTTCATTTTGTAATTGTTTTTGTGAGCTAGGTGTAATAGTTTTGGTCTTCTCATTTTCTGAAAATTATTGGAATGCTTTGAGGTACCAACGTGCCTCAACATGTTTTCATGGAAGCTTCAAGAGGAGCTGGGGTCATTGTAAAGCCAATACATTTCAGCTGGAGGGAAAAAAAAAAACTGTAAAAGGGAAAGATATAGACAGGTCACTTCTCCTCTTTCCCCTAACTGGTTAATGGCATTGCTGTTACTTCTCACAGTTTTTGGCCCACCATTCCTGTTGACCAGCTCAGTGTCCACAGCAGGTAGTTTCTATCTGTGGTTTCTGAATGCACTAGAGCTCCTTTTTGGAAAATGTGCTATATTTTTTCTTGACTGGAGTCATTTTTTTTCCCTTATCCGTATACGAGCACTGCAATCTCTTCCCTTAATAAGATAAATTTGTGAAAATAGTGGATGTATATTCTATGGAATATATATTTTTCTTTGATACATCATAATTTTAAATGATTCCAGAGTATTTAAAAATGTTTCAGTATTTTGAGACAAAAAAAAAAATCTGGTTCTAGGCTGTTTCTCAATGTACAAGACTAATGGGTTTTGGGGATGGTTCCCAACTCTAGGTTCTGATTCAGTTAGTATTTGTTATTGAGTTAGCTAAGATATGAACTATTTAATGAGTTAAAAAGACAAATTTCCTGGTCCCACATGTTACATTTGCAAAGACCTTATATTCTTTTATTTTATTTTATTATAGAGATATGGAGTGCAAGTGTGGATTAACTACATAGTTATGCTGTATGTAGGTGAACTTTGGGCTTCCAATTAGCCCACTTTCCTCAGGTAGTGGACCTGGTACCCTCTGTGTTGTCACGTGTCTCCCACCCTTCCCTCTCCCTCCCTTCCTCCTCTAGCAGTGCCCAGTCACTGCCGATCTTTCCCATGTGTTCGTGTGATTATTGTTCAGGGCCCACTTATGAGTGAGAACATGCAGTATTCAGTTCTTTTTTTCTGTGATAGTCTTTTAGTATGATGGTCTCCAACTCCATCCAATTTGCTGGGAAGTTCATGATTTTGTTCTTCTTTATGGCTGCACAATACTCCATTGTGTATATGTACCACATTTTCTTTATCTAGTTCACTTTCGATGGGCAGTAGGGTTGGTTTTGTATTTTTGCTATTGTGAACAGTGTGGCAATACCCATATGTGTGCAGGTGTCTTTTTGGTAGACCAATTTTTGTTCCTCTGTGTATATTACAGGAGAGGGATCGCTGGATCATATGGAAGGTCAATTTTTAATTTCTTTAGGAATCGCTACACTGCTTTCCCTAGAGGCTGAACTAGTTTGCACTCCCACCAGCATTCTCTTTTCAGATAATAATGCCAGCATCTGTTGTTTTTTAACTTATTAATGGTAGCCATCCTTCCAGGAGTTAGGTGGTATCTCAATGTGGTTTTGATTTGCACTTATCTGATAATTAGTGATGCCGAGCATTTTTTTATGTGTCTGTTGGCTGCTTGTATTCTTTTGAGAAGTGTCTGTTCATGTCCTTTGCCCACTTTTTAATGGAGTTGTTTGTGTTTTTTTCCTTTCACTTCATTTGAGTTCCTTGTAGATCCTGAATGTTAGACTTTTGCCAGACACATTATTTGCAAATATTTTCTCCCATTCTGTGGGTTGTCTCTTTACTTTCCTAATGGTTTCTTTTTCTGTGCAAAAGTCCTTAGATTTCTATTTTAATACAACTTAAACAGAAACATCTCTGTTGTCAATTCTAAGCAATTTATTTGTGGGACTCATGATTGATCTTCCCAGAAAAGCTGGCTGCTGTGCATATGTATCTCTGCTCAGGTATAATTTTTCCTTTGAAACATCACTACAGCACAACAAGAGTGAATCAATGCCTATTGACTCACAGTTGTAGTCTCTCATTTATTCCACTGATCTGATGAGATGGCTTTTTAACCCATTTAGCACTAGCAGAAAGAACACCTCTGGCCAGAAATGTTCCTGGCTGTTGGTGGTATCTGTAAATTTTACATTTTCCCTAATTCATCTTTCCTTTTTCTATCTGGTCCCCAGAGGACAGATTTTTCTCAGAAACGTTCCAATCTGATCAATGTCAGAAAATCTAGGTGGGCATCGGAAAAAACCAGCATCCTAAGCCTGAGAGAAATGTCAGTGACTCTCAAACAAATTGGTTGAAATACCAAAGATATCTAGGAAGTTCTGCCTTTTGGGTTCCCTGGGAACCTGTGATGGCATGTGCCTGCAGTGAGTGTGCTTACTGCCAGTTTCATGGACATAGAGTTAAAGATGCTGGGAAAGGAGAGGGCAGCATTGGTAAAATAAATGAGACCTTGGGGCTGGGACATTTTTCATTTAGGGAAACTGAAAGAAGGGGCACTTCTCCCACCCCCAGCTTGGCCCCCAGCCCCGGAGCTCCTAGTTGCCTTGTTACCAGAGATTCGACTTCAATGGCAGTCACAGAGACTGGGAAAACAGGCTAAGACAAGAGGGAGGAGTTATCAACCAACTTTGCTCCAACTGGACTTGGTTTATATGTCTTGGGGAAAGAAAGTAATTTTGCCTGGAGGCATTTCAGGGACTGGCCACAAGCTGAGGGTGTCAGAGGGACATTTAGCTCCTGACCTAGAACAACTTGTTAGTTTCAGACTGTTGGTTCACAGAGGAGGTGTGGGAGAAAAGGGATTTAGATTACAAAGACTCCTCAAGGGAGTAGAAGTGATGAAAGGATTAGGAGGCTGAAGACAGAGCCCTAAGGAACTTGTCTCCTAATGGTTACTGACTGAAGCTTCAATATTCACACATTGAAACCCTCCTCCTCAATGCGATAGTAATTGCAGGTGGACCCTTTGGAAGGTGAGGTTTAAGTGAGGTCATGTAGGTAGAGCCCTCACAATGGGATTAGAGCCCTTATAAGAAGAGAAACACAAAATCTCTCTTCGCAAATGTGAACCAAGAAAGTGCTATGTGAGGACATAATCAGAAAGAAGGCTCTCACCAACAACCAGACCGTGCTGACACCCTGATCTTGGACTTCCACCTTCTAGAACTGTGAGAAATAAATGTTTTTAAAGGCCACTCAGCCTATGGTAATTGCTATAGCAGCTCAAACCGACCAAGACGCTTTCAGTCCATTTTCCATAGTAAGGTGTCATCTGCATGTGGAACATCTTGTTTTCTTTCAAAGTTATGAGAAACACATTTAGGTTTCTGGCATGCAGCATAAAGTCTTTCTCCTCTGGGACATATTTTTAAAATAAATTCCTCAAAATAATTGGCTGTACTGCTGTCTCAATCTCCTCAATTCTTAGTCAGTTAGACTTCCCTCTCTTGCTGACACTCTTCTTACCCACGTCTCCAGTGTTCTAGAAGCTACTGAAACTCTATTACCCAGGTCTCCAACATATTGCATGTGAATAAATTCCACGGCCAGTTCTTAGTCTCCATCTCCTCTGATCTCTCTATAGCATTCAATGCCAATTTTCACTGCCTCTTTCACCTGACTCCTGGACCACCCACATTTCTGCTTTTCCATCCATCTTGCTGACTGACCCTCCTCAGTCTCTGTACTAGATCCTCGTTCTTCCTTATTACTTCTGTCAAGAACACCTCAGGGCTTGTTCTTATAGGTCCACTTCCTGTATCTGCTCTCTCCTCCAGATTATGTTATGCACTTTCATCGCTTTAAATGCCCCCTCTCTAGCTCTGGTGCTGGCTGGTCCCCAGAATTCCTGACACTGAATCTCAGCTGCCTACTTACCTTCACTTGGATGTTTAATAGAACACCCACATTGAATATTTTCAACACAACACTCTTGATTCCACAATCCCCACCCTCACCAAAATAAACTTGTTCTTTCCTTGTGCAAGAAAGAACTCAGCAAGTAATACCACTCCCTACCCAGTTGCCTATGCATGACGCCTTGGGGACATTTTTGACCCTTGATCTCATCTCCCCATATTTGCTAATTCTTCAGCAAATCCTGCTACCTTTACCTTTACTAACTGCTATTCACCATCTCTTCCACCGCCAACTGAGTCTACACCACTGCCGCTCTGTTCTGGATTACTGCAGGAGCATCATAACTGGTCTCCCTGCTTCCACCTTGTGACCCTTGTAGGACATTCTCCACTCAGTACGCAGAAATGAAACTTACAATGTTAGTCAGATTGCTTCATGCCTCTATTTCTCCTTACAATCAGAATAAAAGCAAAGTCATTCCCATGCCCTACAAAGCCCTGTGTGATCAGGTCTTTAGTTACCACACAACCTCATCCCCTACCAACCTCCTCACTGCCCTACATGGCCTACTGCTCCTGTAATACCCGAGGAATCTCCCACCTCACAACTTTGTACTTGTTATATTTTCTCCTTTGGGAGTGTTCCTAGCCTACATATGACTCAGTTCCACATTTCATTCTATTCTCCATTAAAATGACCCCCTCTCTGAGAGGCTTTCCAGATTGCTCTTTTTCCTATTGCCATGTCCTATATTATTTTTCTTCATATCAAATGTTCATCACAGGACAACATCTACAATATCAGAGTATAAACTCTATGCAGGCAGGTATCTTGCTATTTACTGCCTTATTCTCTGAATCTAGAACAGAACTTGGCAATGATTTATCGACTTTTTTATATTTTTTAGGGATGGGGTCTTGCTCTGTTGCCCAGCTAGAGTGCAGTGACAGGATCATAGCTCACTGCAGCTTTGACCTTCTGGGCTGAAAAGATCCTTCTGCCTCAGCCTCCTGAGTAGATAGGACTATAGGCACATGCCATCACACTTGACTAATTTTTGTTTATTTTTATAGAGATGTTGGCTCAGGCTGATCTTGAACTCCTGGTCTCAAGTAATCCTCCTGCCTTGGGCTCCCAAAGTATTGGGATTACAGGTGTGAGCCACCATGCCTGGCCTGGTGCTGATTTATGGAAAACAAATATGGCTACCCCCCTATCTCACATCATCATAGCTCTCAGGATGATGGTTGTGTGTCAGTACATTCATATTTGTTATTTATTCAGCATTTTTTGACTAGGTCTACTTAAATCAAATTAAGTAGGTTATTCTGCGTTCCCAGCAGATTGCAAACTCCTAAAAAAAGGGCTTTTTTTTTTTTAGTTGGAGTTTTACTCTATCGTCTAGACTGACCGCAGCCTCGACCTGCTGGGCTCCAGCGATCCTTCCGCCTCAGCCTTCCAAGTAGCTGGAACTACAGGCGCGCGCTCCCACACCAGGCTAATTTTTTGTTTTTTATTGTAGAGACGATGTCTCACCAAGTTGCCCAGGTGGGTCTCGAACCCGCGGGCTCAGGTATTCCACTCACCTCAGCCTCCCAAGGCGCGGGATTACAGGCTGAGCCACCAAACCCGGCTAAAAAAGGGCCTTTTCTAACATCTGATAGTGTTCCAACTCAGCCCATTTGTGACCTTAAGACTGTAACATTACTTTAAGATTATAGTTTTTACATTTTAGAGATAAAAAGCCGATGGCCTATGACCCATATCCAGCCAGGAGGTGTGTTTGGTTTAACTTGCACAATCTTGGTTTGCGTATTGTTTTAAATTTGAATTAGTTCTCAATATTTAAACATCTGAGTGATTTTATACAATAATCTAAATTTCTGGCTTAAAAAAAGTAGAAATTTGGCAATACTAGTTTGTCTTTCTGCCTACCAAAACCTAGCTGAGGCTGAGTTACTGCTCCTCTTTTAGTTGGGGTCTACACTCTCCCTTTTGCCCACTTCTTCACTGTTCCTTACTGATATCTCTAAAATGGGGCCTGCATCGATTGCCAATTTATAGTCTGCACTTGGCCCACTTCACTCATATTTGCCTGGTGTCTATAGAAATTTGAGTTTGTGGGGCTGGGTATAGTATCTTACACCTGTAATCCTAGCACTTTAGGAGGCTGAGGCAGGAAGCTTGCTGGAGCCGGGAGTTCAAGACTAGCCTAGGCAACATAGCAAGAACCTGTCTCTGCTAAAAATTAAAAAAAAAAAAAATCAGTTTGTGGCCTCTATTCTCATCAAATGAGAGATTTTTTCTTTTTTGTAGGTGTTAGGACTTGAAACTGTGTCCATTATCTTTTTCAGGTCACTAAGAGAACCACATAATTTTAATTTTGGCAGTTAACATTGAAAAAGTGATGCAAGACAGGTGTTTAATTTTGGAAAAGGTTCTAGTCTTATGCTCATGTTGTCCTTCATAGAAAGTGACCTTTCCTGAGTGTTTGATTCTACAGGGAAATCTACCAACATAATAGAAAGAGCACAGATATTGAGATCAGCCAGAACTGCTAAAATACAGAATCTACCACTTCTTATTTCTGTAACATTGGACAAATTACTAACGTCTGTGAGCCACAGTTTGCTCATCTGTAAAATGGGAATATTCAGTGCATATCTCACAGTGTATCTTGAGAAATACATTACTATCATTTATACTTTAGGTTGAATAATTAAACATCTTTTCTGGGGAATTTGCATTTTAAAAGAGGAGCTTGCTAACTAAAATGAATCTCTGGGATAAGATAAAAGTGAGATACTTTTAAAAATTATTTAATTTTTATTTTTGATTCAGGTACACATGTGTATTCATTACACGGACATATTGTGTAGTGGTGAGAATTGATTCTCAGGTGGCCCATTGCCCAGATAGTGAATATTGGACCCCGAAGATTGTTTCTGAACCCTAGCAAAAGTGTGATACTTTTTAATGAAGGCTTTCTAAGAACCATTTTCATTTTTTTTTTCTACTAGGATAGGGATTAAAAACTTCACTGTGAACCTCCTTTTTCATGGATTTATGATGTCAGCTAGGATAAAAATTTAAGAAGTTAATGACTTTTTTTAAAGTAGGAAAGGTACTATTTTCACTTTAGATGAACAAGCAATTCCTCAGTCACAAAGACTTGAAAATTAGGATTCACATTTAATTCTTCTTACATTGTCCCATTTTATTAAGCATCAAGTCTAACCGTACTTTTCTCTGCAATGTCCTTTATGTGCATCCCTCCCTCTCCATTCCAGTGCCTTGATTCCATCTCTGCTCTTTACTCCCTCCCGCCTAGACCATGTGGCACCACACCTGGTCACACTTTCTACACATTGCTACCAAGTTAATTGTTCAAAAACACAGTTCTGATCACAGCTACTCCCATACTCAGAGAACTTAATGCTTGCCAGCTGGGTGAAGGCACACAGGTTCTAGAATGTCACTCAAAGCTCTCTGTATTTTGTGCCTACCCTACTTTCTAATTTTTCTCTGTACCCTTTGATCTGTCCACACTGGGTTATTCCTAAACACATCCCAGGCTTTCCCGCTCCTCCACTTGTGCTCCTGCTCACTTCTCTGGATGACCTACATGACCCTCCCCTTCATGGACATGAGAAAATTCTGCCCTTTTGTTTTATTTTTGGTGTGCTTCGAACCTTTTCCAACCAACTGCTCCCCTTTCAAGCGATGAGCTACCTCAATTTGTCCTCTGGTTCATTCCAGATTTCTACCGCAGCTCATTTCCAGGCCTGAGAAGTTCCCTGTAAAGTTCTCCCGTTCTTTGCAAAGCCGAGGTGAAGGGATTGCCTGGGCCCATGGTTCGAGAACAACCTGGGCAACTTGGTGAGCCCTCATCTCTACAATAAATCAAGAAATTAGCCGGGTGTGGTAGCGTGCACCTGTAGTTCTGGCTACTTGGAAGGTTGAGCTGGAAGATTGCCGGAGCACCAACTCAAAAATAGTAATAATAATAAATTAAAAAAATAAAGTTCTACCGTTCTCTTGTTCTCTAACTTTGCACTCGTACTGTCAAGTATGTTGAACATGTCTGAGAGAGCCCTTGGTGGCTCATGGAGTGCTGAGAACAGCATCATGTCTGAGGAGATCACACTGGTTGGGGAACAGGAAAACTTGGTTTCCAGTTCTATTAACTGTATCTGGCAAATCTGTTATTTTCATTTTTTTCTCATGTAAAAAACTAATGTTTGTCCTGTTTCCTCAAGATTTGTTAATGAGGATGGGAAATATTAATAATCTTATGTACTGTAAAATAGGCAACAAATGTTTAATATTTTAATAGAGCTTTTTTTCTTTTTGGTGATTTTACCCAATGTATGACTAATGGGTATTTTAATAGGTGATAGCAGATATGTTTTCAGGGTGTTAGTAGGGAGAGCTCTGGGTGTTTTCTAAATACTTCTAATTGGAGCAATGGTGCATGTCTTGTGTCAAGTTAACTAAAACTAGTTTATAACTGTGTAGAGCTCTGGGAGAAGGGATTTGGCTTTACTTAGTGTCAATTGCATTGCTCTGCTAGAGGCAAATGGAAAGAAACATCCACAACCCCCCTCCTCTGAGTAATCAGCATTAGGATTGTCAAAATAATTCACTAATACATCATCTTCTCATATTCAGAGCTGACAGTGACCCAGAACCCATCAGAGGTATTAGACTCTGGGCAGTTCCAGTTGGAAGCTTTCAGAGCCTCAGCAAACACACATGGAACTTCCATGTGAATTAGAAAAATATGCTCTTTCAAGGCAGATAAATTACAAAAAGATGATACCCTCCAGTTATGCCAGTTAGGAAAAACTGAAGGTTAAACCCACACCAGTGGATCCAGCACCAATTTTGGTTCAGTGGGTGCCTTGCACTGAGCACACACTGCACAACTGTGCAGGGTGTCTGTACTTTATCACAGGCCAACATTCTGCAGCAGTTTTTATCAAGAATCCTAAAGGAAGGCAATGGGATAAATTTTCCTCTGGAGAATAACTGTTTATGCTAGGATATATTCTCCTGGAAGTGGTATGCCTCTAGTACAACAATTGGCCACTAAGAAATGCCAGACCATATTAATTTTCTTCTTCATGGCACTTCACTCGTAGTGTTAGTGGTAAGCATCATTGCAAGAATAATTAGTGGTTACATTTTGAACACTGTGATCCATTATAGACCTTTAAAAAACACGTATCCATCTACTATCCAAGTATTTTACAAACAATGAAATACCATTTCTAAAGGAGTATGTGCCAACAAAGGACCTGGAATATACTAAGTACTCAACAAATAAAAGGCCTTTTTGAAGATGGAATTGCTTTCAGACAAATGTCTTATTTAGGAGAATAACGATTAATATTTGAGTAACATTCTTCTTGATAAAATAATATTGTTATTATATAAGCAAATTGCAGTTGAAATTGAAAATAAAACATGATAGCATATTTTAAAAAGCATTATTCTTTGTTAATAAAAGACCTGTTAAAAATGTAAGCAAACTGGTAATGATGTTTGTCATGATTTTTACATTAGCATAACAAACTTCTATTTTTTTCACTGCTTGAGCTTTTATGTAGAGCATTGCAAAGTCATTAAATATTATGGTTCGATGGTATTCTTTAAGTTATTTTAAAATTAGTTTTAATTTGGAGAAAGCACATTCTGCTGATACGTAGTAATAGAAATGAGATGAAAAAGAGCACATTTAAGAAAAACTTGTACTCATGTCTTAGTGTAACAACTATCTCAGCAAATTCCAAGATACTTCCTTTTTAAAAAATTGTATGTGTTACTAAAAGCAGTAATTTTGTTGCTTATGCTTTTGATTATAGATATAAAAATGTCTTTTGTCCCTTTTTTATGTTTTTCATAGCTAATTTTTTCCGTTCAATTAATTGTGTTTGAATAAGAAATTTATAAATGATGCAATTGTGCCAAAAAAAAAAAATACCTTAAAATATTTTCTTTGGTTTGGGACTTGTATCACTTACAACATAAAAATGATAAATTATATTAACTTTAAAAACTGCAGAATGTAAGGTAACTATCAAACTTCTCTTGGATTTGCTGTATCATAAAATGCAATTAAAAAAATCTCAAGATAGTGTTAAAAAAACAATTCAGTACAGGGGTTTTGATGTGAGGAGCAGGATAAAAGCAATAGTTTTCATCTATACCTTAACACAGTTGAGTTGCCCACTATATAAATGATTTAAAATTTTTTCCTCTTGTCTTGTTTTATCTTGATTTTGTTTTCAAGTGCACAGAATTGGAGAAAACATAATGTACGTCTTATGATATGAACAATCTCACCATTGTTCTATGTATGGCCTGATTTTACCTAACCATCTATCATTATTAATATAATACAATCATTCACAAACCCATCATCAAAAATAAGAGCTAAATTCTTGATAATAACTCACACCAAATTCACTCCTTCTCCTGTACCACCTCTTTTCTGCCTCTCTCTTCTCGAGGAAGTATCACCCGTAGTCCCATTTATTCCCCCTTGCTTTCTGTCTCTTTTCTTTTAATATAGATCTATTGCATCTGTATCTATTCCTAAATAAGGTATCATGCTGTGTTTGTAATTTTTGGAGACATATTTAACTTAATACCATATTGCTGAGACTCATCCGTATTGTTGTGTGTTGCTACAGTTAATTTCAGTTGACTTCCGAATAGTATTTTATTGTATAAATATCACAGTTTTAAAGATCCATTCTATTGATGGACATTTGGGTTATTCCTAGGTTTTGTCTTTTATGAACAGTGTACAATGTTACTACAGACATTCTTGAGTACGTCTCTTGGAAGAAAATTTCTAGCATGCATCATGCAAATAGATACTCATTAGTTTCACATAATGAATTTAACTAATTTGACATAATGGGCTAATTAGCAAAGTGTCAGTTGTCAGTCAAGATATGAATAGCAGAAGGGCTTAGAGCAGTCACTCTGGAGAGAAGTCCTTTGTAATAGAATGCTAGGTGATATCTCTGTACTATGCATTCTTGAAAGAATGTTGCTGAATATCTCTAGAATCAAAGCTTGGGTGAATCAATACTTATCTAATATCATAATAATGATACTGAGCTATTTTTAGGAAAACAATAGTCATTTTAACAGATTCCCACAGTTCTACTTTTTCCTGGTAGAAAAAGTTCCTATTAGTTTGATATATACTTCAACCAATGACTTTATTTTTTGCAAGCAACGAGTTTAGTTTAATGATTGATAAACATTGTATAAACAAACACCAGTATATGAAAAATAAACTAGTATAAACCAACATTAAATCCAAGAAACAGGACATTGCTTGTACCTTCCTGAATGACCTCACCTAATATATCCCCTTTCCTTCCCTCTGTGGGTAAGCATCCTGACAAGGATAGCAAGGTGTTCACGTTCTTGTTTTTCACTATAGTTTTACCACCTAATTACGTATCCCTAAACAATATAGTTTTAGTTTGCTTTAAATTTTAATGCTCTAATAAGCACTTTTAAAAAGTGAATTGTAAGAGGAGTTTAAATGGGTTATTTTCTTCTACCTCATCAAAGTAAACCTACAAGTTAGCTTAGACTGTCTATGCTCCTATAAATTAGAAATGGTTCAATTTCTCATGTTTGCAGATGGGCTGTTATACCATATACTACCATAAGAAGGAACTCTTATGTTTACTGGCCATTAATAAGTGCTTTTATATAGAATGTCTCCCCTCCCAACACAAGGCTTTCTCAAAAGTGTTTGCTTACCCACCCAGCAAACTCTTCAGTCTTTGACAATCATGGTGGGTCTTTAGACACTATTGTGTCATCTTCTAAACTCAAGGCCTCTTGTGCTGTTAGTGCTATTTTCTTAATGGATATTGCTGGCAATTTAGTTCATATTGGATGATTTTTGATTGCCAAAAAGGAAATACTTTATGGTAAAAAAGAAGTACCAATCTTCAGTGAGTACCGGAGGCCTCCAAAGATGTGTGAGCTGGTATTTGTCCTGTGTTATGGAACATATTTTGTGGTTAGTCTTACCTAACCTGTTCAAATCCATCAGCAAAATATAGTGTTAAAAACTGAGGCACAAGTAGAGCTATATTGTATTAATCTTCTAATATAAGTCATTTCTGCCTCAGCTTTTAACTTCTCATTTACAGTACTTAACCTAACTCTCATTCCTCCTAATGACCTTTACACTCCAGGATCTGTAGGTGTTTTAAGATTCTTACAACTGAGATTTGAGAGCAAATATTCATAGACCTGAGGGTAGGCTAACACCCCCTCCCCCCATCCAACATACACACCTTCTCCTTTGGTTGGGACCATGGACAAACCAATTATTGGTTTCTACCCTAGGTAGACAGCTAAAGGGATACAGAGATCATGTTGGACATGACCTCCTCATGAATAAGAATAATATGAATACTTACTGAGTGCTTAGTAAGTATCAGGGGAGTGTTAATTGTTTCACATATGACATCTAATTTTCATGGTAACCCTGAAAAGGCACATATTAACATATCATGAGTCCCATTTTACAGGTGGGAAACTAACCCAGAGAGGTTAAGTAATTTCTTCGTTTACATATTTAGTGGCAGACTCTGATTTGAATCCAGTTTTGATTTAAAGATGTGTCCCTTAATAACCATGAAACTATATTACCACATTCCTCAAAGTTGCCAGAAAGCAATTAATTATTTTCTGTGACTCAGGGAATAGGTTGAGGGTTCAAATGTGAAAATGTGGAAATGTCCTCTCTGGTCTGGAGTTCATTATGAAGAGCAATGATGTGGTTGAGTCCTTTTCTCTAATTTTGGATATTCTGTTTAAGTACCATAGAGCCTTCAGACCAATATTTCACATTTGTTGAGCAAATATGTTTGCTATGTTAGTCTCTGGCTTTGTACGAGGCACTTCGATTAATGCATTAAATCGTACAAGTTCCTTGAATATCATCTTTTTGTTGTTGTTTTTGTGTAACAAATATTCCTCTCGAGTGCTAAATATATTACTAAAAAAACCCAACAAACAAATAAACCTCAATCTCTCACCCCCAATATTAGTAATCCCAAACTGTGTCTTTATTCAAAACTCCCAAGGTCTAATGGCATAAAGGAAAGCTTTAATCCCATCTCTGCTTTTTACTGACCCAGTGAGCTTGGGCAAGTTACTTAACCTGTCTTGGCTTCAGTTTTGTTTTCTATTAAATGAGAATATGTATTAACAATTTCTTTATAGGGTTGTTGAGAGAATTAAATGGGGTCTAGCGTGGTGCTTGACATGCTGTGGATTCTCCTCCAAGCCCTAGTCGTTTTCAAACGTCAGCTACTTCTTTAAAAAAGTTACTGTGATCTTTGTCCAACAGAGTGACAGTACCTACAGGTTAAAAAGGACTTTACAGATCACCTAATGAAGGTTTCCAAATCTATCTGTGTGTCAACATCAATTGAAGAGTTTTAAAATATGCAAAATCCCAAACTCCAATGCCTAAAGATACTGATTAAGTAGGCTTGGGTTGGGAAGCA